>JAVQJL010039552.1:0-23708 GCA_036024295.1 Nannoperca obscura
TGTATTTCTTTAAAGTTAAGACTAGTTTAAAGTCATCTTCATTGAAAAGTACAGTGCTTTTCCTTCAAAAATAAGGACATTTCAATGTGACCCCAAACTTTTGAACGGTAGTGTAAATACAACTGAATTGAATTTAATTAATACTGCATCATATTACTATTAGTAAATGTTTCTTTGCTGCTGTTGTGTTTAGCTATGTTGTTAACATAGTTAACATTTGGCCAAAATTTTAACTTGGGAACCGATACTTTACGGTTTATGACCAAATACCTTCAAAACTAATCTCTACTTAAGTTCCATTTAGCAAAGTTATCAGGCTAACACTCTACACTAAGATGGTGAACATGCTAATACCTGCTTAACATCAGCAGTGTAGCATTGTTAGTGTGGGCATGTTAGCATTCTGACGTTAGCATTTTCCTTAATGCACAGCAGTGCCGAAGTACAGCCTCACAGAACTCCTAGCATGGACGTAGTCTTGTTGTTAAATATGTATAAAATTGTATTAAACTTAATATAGAACAAATTATATTTACACTGCAACACACAGTAATCTAGTTGAGGTAGTTGTATGCTATTTTAAGCCGGACTTAACTTCTTGCTCGTCTTTCTAATCTGATATCTGTGCTGTAGGCCTATGTGGTGGTGTTTTTAAGCAATGTATAGCAGGCTGTGTGAACCAATCAGGACCACATCTTTTTACTTGCATTTACTATGGCGGCCAGCAATAGCGACCGGAAGTTAAAATGCAAAACCAGAAATGGAACAAACGTATAAAAAGGGGCATGTCTCATAAGGTCAGAACCAATAAAACCATTGTTTACTTTGTCTTTAGTCTTGGCACATTCATTCATTTGAAGGCCTAGTGCACCCACACTTCAATTACCCTTGAAGATTAGACCAAATTTGACATGTCACAGTAGGAAAAGCACATGTGTAATAAAATGAATGATGGCTGAGGTTCATTTAGCTGTTTCAGTTTTTAAAATCCTGGTTCTGTGTATGCTGGCTCACTGTCATGGTTTACTGGGACACTTGAATAGAACAGAGCCATTGTTAATGTTTTTAGTATTACCTTTGTTTTATCTACTTAGACAAATTAAAATGTCTGCTCTGAAAAAGGTATATACTTTATGCTATAAACCCTTAAACTATTAAAACATTTAATTGAATACATTTTATTTTCTCTAGAAAAAAACCCATTTCCTCCCATTGTAGGGATCCAAGCCACACACTCTCTCACTTTCTAACAACACCTGTTGTTACGAATCCTGACCTTTTGGATGCTGAGAACAGGCACTCTGAGCTTTGCTGGAGCACATTTTACTTGGATCAAGTGCAATGACTTGTCTTACAGCCAAACCTGTTTAAGGGGCGGCTTACCTGCTGGACCGCGGGACCACAAACTCTGACAAAGATTCATAGGTCCTCTCCCACTGCAAGAAGCTCCCTCTGTGACCAAAAACACACTCATGTTACACCACAAAATGAAGGTAGAAAAACCTAAATTGCTGTGGAAATGTGTCACCGACCTGGTCACCACTACCAGTAGAGTGGTTAGGTACTCTGAGACCACCAGGTCTTCCTTCTTCACTATGGCATTCAGACTGCGAGTTAGCAAAGTCCCACTGCAAATACGGATATTCCAGTTCAACATTTCAAAGTATCTGATATAATGATGGATTTCTACTTATATGTAACTGAGGTCACTCACTCCAGTTTGTGCTTGAGGCTTTGCAAGCTTGTTTTCACACTGTTGTATGCTGCAGCTCGGGATTTTAATTCTGTTTCCGTCTGGGAAACTTCCTGACACACATGAAAAAAAAAAACATCCTTAATGATGTAATCTCAAATTGGTGTTGGAGAGTATAAATTTATATCAGAAGTCCTCTGTTATAAAATGGGGGTGTGGCAAAGAGGGTCTAATGAAAGATGCTGTGCATTATGGGAAATGTAGGAAGCTGAGTTTTTGGACTAAAAGGCAGGATATTTTTTTGCAACTTAACCTTTCACTCAGTAAAAAATGTCTTCCATTAAATGGTAATTTACACTGTTTTGTTTGTGTCTCCCAACAAAATTCCCTCATAAATTGCTGGAGTACTTTAAGGTGACTGTAATAAATATATTTAGATGTCACATATTATCATCCTCATTTTCATTACTGTCTACCTTGTTGATGATGTCTGCCAGGCTGGAGAGAGGCAGAGCTGTGGGATACTTGGCTTTGTCCCACTGAAACTTGGTCACATAGCTCATCAGGTCCACTGAGAAACATGCACAAGAAGTCATAACTAGAAACCAAAAACTGTAAACACCACACAATGGAATTGGAGTGTCAAAAACGCAAGGGCAAAAACACAGTAAAAAAAAAGAAACACACTTTATAAAGGGTTCACACTGCACTGCAGCTAAAAGAGCAAATTGCAGTAGATCAAATACCCCTCAGAGACTTGAGGTAAGCTTTCAAGGGTGACAGGACAGCTCTGTGATTCATGCCGTGGTCTGATGGGGGGAAAGTGATCAGAGACACTGGTTAGCCTGATCAGTGGCATTTGGTTGTTAATCTGTCCTACTGCCCTCAATGCAGGAGGCTAATACTAAGTAAAGAGATCAGTGTAGGCTCTGTGATCTCTAAATGTGTGTGTGGGAGTGGATGTGTGTGTGTATACATGCATATGGAGCTTGGTTTAGCTCTTAGTCTAATTTGCAATGTACATGTAGCTTGGGGCTTCTACGTACTTACTTAATGAGTTTCTATACGATGTAATTAACACCCTGAACATGTACTGTGTTGTGTGTGTGTGTGTGTGTGTTTGTGTATGATTCACCTCCATTGGCTAAGGCATTTTCCATCACCTTGTCACTGGCCTGCTCCATCACCTCCCTCATACACTGATGTGTTTTTTTAATAACACTGACCAGGCAACAGAAAAAATATCATTATTACAGAGGTGCTTAAACTTTTATGTAGTTACAATTGTAATAATGTATTTTCTCCTTTCCTGGGAATCTCTTTCCTCCAAATGATTTTGTTATTGACACTGAAGCTCACAATGAACTATTAATGTCCAACAAGGGTTTTATTTATCCAAGTAAAGACCTTTAGCTGAAGAGAGATTCAGGAAAAAGAGTAGATTAAACTGAAATTATGAGACAAAATCTATCTGGTTTGATTATAGACCACATTTTGATGTTGCATATAGGCTTTAACACCCCTTCTTAGGCCGCGTCAGCTCAGATACACCAACACTGAATTTAAA
The DNA here is from genome assembly GCA_036024295.1 of Nannoperca obscura. Classification (NCBI taxonomy): domain Eukaryota; kingdom Metazoa; phylum Chordata; class Actinopteri; order Centrarchiformes; family Percichthyidae; genus Nannoperca; species Nannoperca obscura. Next base: position 3,261 of record JAVQJL010039552.1, read on the forward strand.
ATCAGGAGAGAAAACTAACCGTCAGCTGCCCCTGACCATCAATTAATCATGGCACCGACTGCACACAAGCTCAAAGTTACAAGTTTTGATTAAGGACAAAACCACACATTAAGCTACGAATGTGCGCTGAGCATTGAGACATACAGGTTTCGTGTGCATCAACAGAGCATGGGCTCGGTTCATCGTTCTTGGAATGTTTTTTACCTTTCAGTCAGCGTGTCGAGCTTGGAGAGATCATCTGACACACTGAGCAGACTATCCAGTATTCCCACCTGAGGTCACATCATTGACAGCACAGTCAATATTATTGTGGCAGTAACAGTTCTTCATGTATAATTACTTGTGGACTAACTTGTTTTTAATATTCAGTCTATCACACATACCAAATTCAATACCACATTCAAATGGTGTTCATGTTTGAACTCTTGAAAGAATTGCTAAATAAACTGCTGTTAAAATGCGATTCCTGGCAGCCAAGGTGAACATTGATCACGTTGAGTGAAATGGGTCAGATGGAAATTTTGCCTCAAACTGTAGCGAGCAACCTGAGCCTTTATCCCTTCACCAGAGAAGGACACCAAACACCATCACCCTCCTCAACTACACTCTACTGTACTGGTATAAACACAGAACTAACGTTCACATACATACAATTCTTCTTGCTCCTCATTTTTTGACAATGCTGTTCTCACAGGTGAAGCAGAGAGACTTCTATATCTGATCCTGTGTATTTTTACAGTGTGAATTTTACTTGGCTTCCTTAGTCTCTTTGTGGTTCACAGATGATACACAGATGATACACAGCCTCACCTTGAGATCTGGAATGGAGAACTTACAGCAGGAGGCCAGGTTGGTTTTGGCAATGGTGCGCTTGAGTTTCTCTACACTGTTTACACTGGTCTTGTCCAGGGGGACAGAAACCAACCACAAGTCTGTCATGGCTCCCAGTGCTTCACATAGAGACCTCCAGTCGAAAGCTTCCCCACAAGAACTGGCTTTGGCACCAAACAGACTGTGACCACCCAGAGCAAACAAACATCAGTAAGATGATCTCCGTTATCAAGAGCATAAATAGGCTCTCATGCTAAGCTGACTTTGTATAATTACATTTAGTGATTTTACATGTATTTATATTATTTTATTTCTATTTTATTTAATATTTACGTAATGTTACCATGGTTAAATGAAAATAAATAACCTTTCAAAGCATGGACTCTTACCGTCAAGTTATCTTCATGACCGTCCTGTGGCAGTCCCACAGTGTAGAGATGTCTGAGCAGCAGCTCCACCTGAGACTGACTGACAGCCCGACTGTCTGCTGGGATCGCGACAAGCTGTTACGTCACTCCAGGTGATTTGAGTAAGCACGTCACCGAAGATGTTTGACTTTCAATTTGCAACTTTGCTGTCACTTTGCATGTTCCTCCAAGCTTCAAAATCATTATACGGTTTGTTTTAGATGTTTCTATTTAAATCGTATACATTGATATATGGGAGCACATTTTTAAAAAACATTAGCCTGAAGACTAAATCATGTAATGCATAATTACATTACATATTGTAAATTGTTACCTCAATGTTGAGTTGAGAAGAGAGAGAATGTATACATAATTTCTCAATCATTTGTTCCAAGCAAATAAATTAAAAGTTTTAGATATTTAAAAATATATTTAAAACGGTCACAGAAACATCTGTAACTTTACTGTCAATTAGCATAGTCAGATTAGTTGTAACGTTATTAATTCAGTTGGCTATTGGCCTATGCTAACGGTATAGATAAAAGCTATGCCATTTAACATTAACCATGTGTAGCGTTTTATCAATTTTATCAATAATGTTTTTCTTTAGTTGTTTAAACCCTGAATAACTATAGAGAGGAGGGCACTGTGTTCAGTCAGTCTGGTTTCTACTCGGACCTATTTCGGAAAACTCACCTTCACTTCCTGTTTTTGCTCCGAAGGGACAACGTGGATTGAGTGCAGTTCACCGGTGTAGTAACAGTGTTATGTTTGACCAGAGTCTTGTTCATTTAGTACAATGCAGATATCTAGTGTGAATGATGTGAAGATTTACAATTTAAGCCATGGAAAGTCTCTTCCAGAGGTAAGAAGCACAGCATTCTCTTAACGCTTACTTACATTTCATAAGCTAAAAAGTTACTGCTTACCTTGAGCCTAGCTAGCTAATACAGCTAGCCGTGACAAGAGTAGTCCTGTCCAGACAAATTCTATTCAGTAACACGACACCTTAATGTAACCTTTCATATGAATAAAGGAACACAGCTACATATTATAACATAATTTGAGACTCCTCAGTTTAGCCTTAATACTTCATTATGCACCGCTGATTTCAGTAAACGCTACTGTAATAATCATTGACCTAAACTTAAATACACCACTCAAAGTAAAACATACGAAATATACCTATACTATTTGAAAAAAATGCTGTAATTAAGTGCTGCTTCATTGGTTTTCTTTATGTCAAATCCTAATCCCTTCTACCTATTTAATTTAGTGGCTGTCGGATCGGAAGAAAAGACAGTTACAAAAGAAAGATGTTGGTGAGTTGTCCCCTTCAGTTTCAGCATCGCAGACTGGTTTATTGCCTCCAAAATGTATGCCATTATTCTGACCTTTCTATTCATCCCCCCCAGACATCCTGCGCAGGATTGAGCTCATCCAGGACTTTGAGATGCCCACAGTGTGCACCTCTATCAAAGTGTCGAGGGATGGTCAGTTCATCCTGGCAGCTGGTAAGACAAGCTGTAAATAGTGACATCAGTTGTCAGTCAGAGCAGGCGTTCAAGAATGTTCATGGGGTCACTTTTCCCCTTTCATTTCAGGCACTTACAAACCCAGGATTCGCTGCTATGACACCTACCAGTTGTCCCTGAAGTTTGAGCGCTGTCTGGATTCAGATGGTAAGTCAAGTGGACACACCCACTTGATGTATGGCAGCCATGTCATGTATCACTAAGTTTGCTGAATTTCTTTTCTTTCTCTTTCTCACAGTGGTGGCTTTTGACATTCTGTCTGATGACTACTCTAAGGTAAGCTCTTTCCCCAGCTTCTTGACAATGCTGTTGGAATGGTTTGTTTTATGTATTATCTTTGTTGTTATGTGTGCACATGTTTTTAAGGTTCACAGGAATCCTTAGATGTAACAGTAGCTTTAGAAGAACAGACCATTTTGCGTTTAAATAGTTGCTAAACTTTTTATTTCATTTCTTAAAAACTCCTTAAAAAGAAAAAAATACTCAATAAAGCCAGTGAAGACTGGTTCTTAAGACTTGTTAATTAACTGCATATATATATATATATATATATATATTAATGTGTGCAATTTCCCAGCAGCAATTATATTAACTTTCACAGAGAAAGCAGTCACTACTAGTTTAAAACTGTATTACTAATTACTAAAAATTGTATTATATACCTTTTAGAAGTGTACCTTTAGTGGAATTGTATTTTAGTTCGAATGTCTTGTATCTTGATAATGTACAAAGAATCTGTTCTTAGATTTAATGCTCTTGTGATTCTGCCATTGGCAGCGATGTACTTACTTATAGCACTTGTGATTCATCACCAACCCTTACAGGTTTGATCAGACATCTTGTTGTTTTCGATCATGATTCTATGCACTTTATGTAAAGATCTTATTTGGAAGTCGCTTTGGATAAAAGCGTGTGCTAAATGTCTAAATGTAATGTAATGTAAGTGGAAGAAGTTCTTTGTAGAGGTTTTAGTTGACTCATTACTCTCATAATGGTAATGCAAATTTCTGTCTGTGTCAAATCAAAATGCCTGAAATGCTCAGTGTTTTTCAGCATCTTTGACTACATTTGTCTTCAAATTCACTTTGTTTTTCTTGTGTCTGTGTGTAGTTGGTGTTTTTGCACTGTGACCGATACGTGGAGTTCCACTCCCAGCACGGACACTACTACAAGACACGTATTCCAAAGTTTGGAAGGGACTTTTCTTACCACTACCCCTCCTGTGACCTCTATTTTGTGGGTGCCAGGTGAGAGTTTGACTGAAGGATAAATGTTAAGGCCATTGAGGTCATTCTGCCGTGTTTTTAGATAGACTCGACCTCCTATTATTCTGACAGACAAATAAGGCAGCATTCTGCTGTCCACTCCAGCTCCTACACAGATAAATACAAATATAATACAAAACATATATTTAAGTTAGCTTAGTTTGCTCTGACTTTAAGATATCAGCTCTCACTCCTAAAACAACTATTTTGATGTTGGGATGGATTAGGATAGTTAATGGACATTCTAGAGTTTGGGGCTCCACCCAGTCAAAAATAAACTATAACCCATTAGGTATATAAAATAAAAGGTTATGTGTGCTACCATCTTGTGGTGGTGATCAATTGGAGCCAGAATCTGCGTAGTATTGATCCGTGATTATTGGGGTCCCGCCCAACCACCCACTCAATAGCATCAAATAACTAATTAAAACCAAACCAGAAAACTGTAATAAAAAGTGGCTGATCGAGATGTTTTGGCTTAATTTTTCTGTTACACTGCGTGCCGTAGGAAAAGGCTGGTTGGGCAACACTTTATGTTTTTGTTTTCATTTTCAGCTCTGAGGTGTTCAGACTGAACCTGGAGCAAGGACGCTTCCTCAGCTCACTTCAGACTGATGCTGTGTAAGTATAACAAAGTGTTTCCCTTAACCCTTGATCCTTTTTATGTGCACTGTAACTCTGATGCTCACGCTGCTTCTTTTTCTTGACTTCTCGACCAGGGAGAACAACGTGTGTGACATCAACCCCGTCCATCATTTGTTTGCCACAGGAACCGCTGAGGTAAGTGCTATAGCAGGCTGTATGTGAAATGAGGCACCAGTTATTAACAGTGACTGTGTGTGACTGTGTGTGTGTTTGTCCAAGTGCATTTCAGAATACACTAAGACTTAAACCCAAATCTTAATTATGTTAATAAAAATAATAATGCTTAAAATGTCATTGGTGAAAATATTAGAAGACTTATTTCTGGACCAGGCAGTGTCGTGTTTCTTTGTACAGTCACACACAATCACAAAGTTGGACAGAGTTAGTTCCGTTATACTGCCACGTAGAGTTTCACTTTAATTGCTTGATTTCAGCCTGTTATTTTCAGGTATTTCCATATATTTATATAATTGTTCGGCAATTGGCTTTATTCATTTTTGCATAGCCTAATGGTAGATTTTTCTCTCCCCTCATTTCTTTGATATTGTTTGGTATACTCATCACACACCAGCTGGGCTGATAAAAATAAGTCTGTTACATGATTTCTGAGTGTTAAAAGTTCATGTTTTTCATACCGTCCTCTCTCACGTACATTAGGAACTGCCAACACAGGAAGATGCCCATTGCGGCTTCTTATTGCTCTTGAAAAGCCCCAGTTAGTTTGAAAAAGTATTTTCAAGCCGAGAGTCGTAAGCTTCTTCAAATCTTCTGTTACCCTGCTTTGGCCCGACTGTTTGACTTCTCTGTTCGATTACCAGGGAAGGGTGGAATGCTGGGACCCTCGTGTGAGGAACAGAGTGGGCATGCTGGACTGTGCCCTGAGCAGCCTCACTGAGGGAACAGAGTATGTACCAAGCTGTCAGCCTGACGATGCATATGTAGCCACATGGCACTTTTCTTCTCTGCCTGTAACTGCTGCATGAAAAACATGCCGCAAGCTGTGCATCATTATGGTGCGCGTTAGAATGATCCAGCTTTCATCCGATTCACAGTTAGTTTATCATGTCACAAAGTAGCAACTGTGTCTACATTTATTTCATGTTTCTGTCTTTGTGACTCACTTGACCTTTTATCCCCTGTTGATGAGGCGTTATTCTTATTGTGCATTTGTTGACAGAGTTCAAGGTTTGCCCTCAATTAGTGCGCTGCAGTTTAACGGCTCCCTCACCATGGCAGTAGGCACCAGCACAGGACAGGTGAGGATGTTGTTGGCAAATAAATTGTAACGCACAATGTTTTCATGGTGGCTCTCTGCAGCAGGGGAACTTCGGTCCTGCCGGCATGTCTGTCAGAAAGCTCTGTAACACTGGTCTGCAGCGGGGTTCTCCACTTCCTCTCTGTTTGTTGTTGTTATTGTAAACTGTCAGCTGCCCACATGGCGTGAAATTCTGCCTCTTCTTCCTGAGATTAGTCGACCCATGAAGAAGTGGCTGATGTCATGCGGCCTCCTCTAAAGAGTTACTGTTCTCAAAACAAGCTCAATTTTGACTGAGAAGGTCGGGTGAAGTCAGTGCCCTCGTGATCGCCTCTTTTCGTCCAATGTAGCTATTTGCTGTTGGTTTTGGTGTAAAAGTGACAGCTGCTGTGTTGTTTTAACATTGTGGTGTCAGTCACCCCTTTGCTTTGTCTTGAAGGTGCTGCTCTATGACCTGCGCTCCAGTCAGCCGCTGTTGGTTAAAGACCACTTCTACAACCTGCCAATCAAGTCACTCAACTTCCACGATCAACTGGACCTGGTTATGTCTGCCGACTCCAAGATTATAAAATTCTGGAACAAAGACACCGTAAGATTCAGTATTAGTCCTGACTTACCTTCCTTGTGCTGCATGTGAATAATAAAGTAGAATAAATGAAAATAATAAGTGGTTTCCATATTAGTTTTAGGTTAATATCAGCCCATGTAAAATGGCAACTTGTGGCAAACCTGTGCATGACATTTTTGCTTAAGTTGAACAGGACTGGATTGTGGACCTGTCTAGACTCTTTCTAATGCCATTGATCTCTTATGTATTGTATGTATCTATTCACCACAGGGCAAGGTGTTCTCCTCCATACAGCCTCAAACCAACATCAATGATGTTTGCATCTACCCCAATTCAGGTAAGAACAACAAGGTCATGAGATTGGATCAACTTAATTTGTCCCATGCAGGGAAATACAAGAGGAGATAGAAAAAGTTCCAAGAATAAAATAGATAGTAACGTTAGAGTGCACTGGGACAAACCTAGTCACAAATAAAGGAAGAAGAGGTCAGAGGTGTTGCGTCTGCAGATAGCAGTGTTGGCAGCTAAAGACGTACACATTTCATAATCTGCCTTCAAAGGTGAGCGAAAGTGACAGTTTTAAGATTTAATGTGGCAACGGAATAAAAACATGGTCTTTTGAAAACATCTCAAAAGTGCACCCTCGTTAAACCTCCAGCATTTATGTAGCCGCCTTCCACCTCCAGGTGGCGCCATCTTACTGTGGCGTTCACACGCTGTTTGACTTTGCAGTTCTGTCCTGTCTGTTATTGAATTAGTTTTCACAAGGAAAAAAGCTGAAAGTGAACTTTCACATTGAAGTCGTAATTGAAATCATAATTTTATCCGTAACCCTGTAACAGCAGTGAGTTAAAGACACATCCCAACATTATTCAGCTCACAGATTCTTAGAATGTTTCTGCCCTGCTGCTCTTAGTATTTCAATTTCCTAATTCCGCCTTTAGGATATCAAAATTCAAATCTTAGCCAGCCACTCAAGTGTAATATAACCTTCAAATATATATGACTGGAGCACAGCTCAGTGTTTACACCACACTTCTGTTAATGCCTGCCCTTGCTACTGTCCTCACATTGTTTTGCCTGCACCCTGTGTCTCACTGTCAGGTATGCTCTTCACTGCCAATGAAGATCCTAAGATGAACACGTTCTACATCCCGGTGAGTGCAGAGGCATTTAGATTCCTCACTGGTGACTTTACAAGCAGCGTGCCAGCAGACAGGTCTGGACTGCATATCTGTGACAATTACTTTATTGCGCAGTGAAGGATATTTGATGTTTCAGAACAGCTGTGTGTACAAGCCACGGTGATTCAGCTGATCGTTTAAGGACACGTGTGTGTATCCAGTTTACTCACAATGAGTAAAGCTTGTGAAAGCTTGTTGTTATCAGCAGTGTCCTGTGACTCTGGCAGCGAGTGTTATTCTACAGAAGGTGTGTGTGTGTTTACTGTAAACTAGCCTTTGCTTTGTGTAAATGGGTAAATTCCACACATGATGGACTTGGATGTGCTGAACGTAGGCCCGTTTGTCCTGCATTAGAGAGAAGGCTTAGGTGAATACATCACTTAGCAGTTGGATCTATTAGCAGAAGCACTTGTTTTTTATTGTAAAAATCACAAGTTTTTTCAGAGCAAAAATGCCAACATTTTTCAGTTCCGGCTGATTTTCTTTGTCTTATGTGAAAGTGAATTCAGTATTGTTCAGTTTTGGGGCAAATTAAGAAATTGTAATGTGCATTTCATTCTACTTCCTAACATTTAATAAGAGAAAATAATTGGCAGATTGGTTAATTCTAAGAAAAGGATGAATAATAATCAAAATGCTTGTTAATCGCAGCACCATTGTTGTCTTGTTGGGAAGCTCTGCTTATTATGAGGATCTAAAGGAGTCATGCTGCTTTGAGTTTCAACTTGTGTTAGACACTTGCATAAAATACTGTGGGAATATGTGTGTGGAATAGATAATAAGTATCGACATACAAATTTAAGCACTGCAAAACAAAATAATTGTTTGTTAGGAAATGTTTTTTACAACACGAAAAATTGATAGTTTTGCGTGTGTTGGCTCCACTTTGAACGTCATTTTCTGAGAAATGTAGCCTTTGTGTAATTCTAAGGTTATTCGATTCTCAAAATAGTTACCAATTAATTTTCAGTCGACGGACTAATTGATTAATCAACTTTGTCTGTTTTGCCTTCCAGTTCGCTTCTAACCAGACTTTGACAGGAACACAACTGCAACCCCGAGTTTCATAATCTGATGTGACAGTGTTTCTAAACATGAGCACAGTGACAATGTTGTGAAACAAAATAGTTTTTTATTGCTGTGAAAGTGATTGATCAACCTGTGAAGCTGGAACACTTGTTGCCATGCCAATGCTTTATCACCTGTGTTGCGTTATATGTCAGAGGAATTCCAGGGAAGAGCTCAGTAATGTTTAACTGGAATGGAAACACTTTGTTTCAACAAAGACATGACAGGTTTCGGACATACCCAGACTTACAGTCTAAATCTGAATCAGGAATGTGTGGGTGTGTTTAGGCTCTGGGCCCTGCGCCTCGGTGGTGCTCCTTCCTCGACAACCTGACAGAGGAACTGGAGGAGAGCCCGGAGAGCACAGTGTATGATGACTACAAGTTTGTCACCCGGAAGGACCTGGAAAATCTGGGTGAGACCTTTTTCTGCCTTATTTTGTCCTCACAGCCGTCACTGCATGTGGAAAAAAAACTCCGTTCCACAAAAGATTTCAACTAGGCCAAACATGCAAATCATTTAGTTAGAAAGCACAACGTGTTCAAGAGATCACTGAAAAAAGAAGGAATTTTATCCCAGTCCTGAAAGTTACGCCCAAAACTATGAATCCATCTGAGACACTTTGCCGCCTTGGGGGTTAGCATGGGTGGCTAGACTACCTAAATAGAGGCCTCTGGAACGATTGAGAGGCTTTGGCTAAGAAAAGTGGTGTGTGGGGTTGAGTGGAAGGAGGGTCGGGAGGAGTGGACCCTGGAAGGGTTGAATGAACATTGGAATGCAGGCTCAGCAGTAAAGCGATCAAATGACAAGAAAGCAGAAAGATGGTTGGCTGCTATGGAATCAAAAGGAGAGGAGGGGGCCGGGCGGGGGAACCGCGGTGTTGGTTTACAGGAGCCACGTAATGCGGCCCCATTATGTAACCATGAGGCAGAACACACTGACGGAGGAGCCTCACTCCACGTTCTCTCCCTCCATCTATCTGCATGCTCTCACTTGCTGGCAGGCGTTGCCACAACAAATAACCTTTTTTAACAAATATTTGACCAACCCAACCTGTACATGCTGCTGCTCCCATTCACACCCTACACTGAGTAATCTCAAGGTGGAGATGGTTTCATTTTCATCACATATTGATCACAATGGCAATGCTAACATGCTGATGTTTAGCAGATATCAAGTTTGCCATGTTTACCATCTTAGTTTAGCGTGTTAGCATGCCAAATTTGACTAATTATCACCAAACACGAAGTGCAGCTGAGGCTGATGGGAATGTTGTTAGTTTTGCAGGCATATTTTCATAAACCAAAATGTTGACATTTTTGGCCTGACGGTGGTACTGAATGAAACAACACAGCCGGACCAAAGTCTTTACAGTTCATCACGAAGGGGTCGTGGATGTTTACCAAATTTGATCACAAACCATCCAATAGTTTCACTCAACTACAAATGTCAATCTCATGGAGGTGATGGAGGAAATGTCAGGGTTATAATTAACGATTAGTATTAGTTGTTGATATATTTCAGTCTGGACCAAAGTAGTGGACTAACCATGTCATCTATATACCCACATTGCTAACATAAATATATATGCTTCTTCCAATTATTTCAAATAATAATATTCTGTAATAACTGTATTTAGCAAATTCCTGACTTTGTTGCTTGTTTTCCTTATTTGTGTCAGGTTTGTCTCACCTGGTGGGGTCGTCTCTCCTGAGAGCCTACATGCACGGCTTTTTCATGGACATCCGGCTTTATCACAAGGTAAGGTTGTTAATGTTCAGACTGATTATGATGTATGGGTTGCTCTCAGAGAGGTATGCTTGACAGTTGTGCTGTTTGTTTTTGCTGCAGGTCAAAAGCATGGCAAACCCTTTTGCGTACGAGGAGTATCGCAAGGATAAGATCCGCCAGAAGATTGAGGAGTCCAGGACCCATAGGGTGCAGGTTAAGGTGAGAGGTGATGACAAAATGGCTCGTCTTTCCTCTAGTGATTACGGCTTCACATAGTCTGCAGAAGTGTTCATATCTCTGGTCCTGGGAAGTTATCTTCTTTGTTTTTTATGTTTTTTTTAAGGGTTAGGATGCAAATTATGCCAATTTCAAGTTTTGGACTTTTTCTTGCTCAGTATTGACAACGCATGCCGATAACTTTCTTATGCATTTTCTAATTGTCTCACATCATTCTTTCAACATTCCTGGTGTTGACTTATCAGTTCCACTAAGCATTTGATTGAGCAAAATGTTCCTTTCAAAACCTGTAATGCAAGTTTCTTCACATCTGTCACACTCGTCTTAAACGTATAAAACTAATAACCTCCAACACTTGGTTGACTTCTGTATTGACTGTGTGTGTAATAACCAGTACTTCATGTTCTGACACTGTAATCACATATGCAACGTGTTATGACTGAGACAGAAGCTGCCCAAGGTGAACAAAGAGCTGGCTCTCAAGCTGATGGAGGAGGGTGATGAGGAAGCAGAGCTGGCTTCTAGGAAAAAGAAGGGCAAGGTAGGAGAACATTATTTCCTGTTTCTCTTCTTAGGTCTCTGAGTTAATTTACTCTGAAGATATTGTCTTTATCACAGAAAAATTCCATAAAAACTTTGTTGTGTTTGTTCTTTGAATTCTGTTCTGTCTTGCAGCTTCATAAGATTGGGAACTTTAAATTATTTCGTTTTTTTTTAAATAAAGTTTTAAAGATTCTCCACCTCTTGAGCTATGGGATCAGATTTGTGTCAGATACAAATTTAAACATCTAGTACAGCATACACCGATCAGCCATAACATTATAGCCACCTGTCTAATATTGTGTAGGTCCTTTTTTTGGTCCTGGGTTAGTGGGCCATGACCCCTGTTGCCAGTTCACCGGTTTTCCTTCCTTGGACCACTTTTGGTCGGTACTGACCACTGCAGACCGGGAACACCCAATAAGAGCTGCAGATTAGGAGATGTTCTGACCCAGTCGTCCTTGTCAATTCGCTCACATCCTTACGCTTGCCCATTTTTCCTGCTTCCAAAACATCAACAATTTTCTCTGTCCAGTAAAGTTATCCGGCGGGTAGTGAACGCCCGGTGCCGCTGTTTAGGATGTCTGTTTCTGCCAATACTGAAACTCTGCTGCACTATACACAGTCCGGGGTACAGAGCTTATTAGTAACTCGTTAGCCAATGAGGCTAACCTGAAAAAAACAGCCTACGCAAACGGTTTGTTTCAGAGCTGCAACCTAAAAGTCAGGCGGCACAAACGAGAGCTGGCAAATTAACCGCAAAGAGACAGTGAAGGTAAAAGTCTGAGCAGTGAGAGAGAAGCAGTGGGAACTGTAAACAAAAGGACATATTACACAACTAACTAAGACCAATAGTTTACATAATTACAGAAAACATTTGTTTGCAAGTTGTAGGTTTTACTTTGGAGAAGACTTTGTTTTCTTCAGTCAGTTTTATTCTCTCTCACATTCTTATTTTTGTTGGATATTTAAGACATTTTGTTTGATTATATTGACACAAATCTGATTCCATATTGAGCTGCATGTCTTCCCCACCACTATCTGTAAGCAAGAGAAAAAGAATCGGGAATCAGTATGCTCTACCTAACCATCAACCCTAATCGTTTCCCACATCTCCACTTCTCAACACGGCAGGCCCTCCCCAGCATCCTGGGAGACGACCGCTTCAAGGTGATGTTCGAAAACTCCGACTACCAGGTGGATGAGCAGAGCGAGGAGTTCCGCCTCCTCAACCCCATCGTCTCCAAGGTCGGACAAAAGAGGAAGAAGAAGTTACGTCTACTGGCTCAGCAGGCTGCCACTTCCCAACAGGTAACGTGGAACTTGGCTGCTAGTTGCGTTTTCTGCACAGGTGTGGACGCTTTAAGTTTGATTTTCTCCAGGCGTTCAGAGAAGCAAGTATGTGAGACTTGAACTGCCAAGTTTAGAGCTGTTCCCACATGGGAGGGATTTTCATGGGTTTGAAAGGAGAAGCGTAACTAAATAGTGGTTTTCCACATTCAGTTTTTCTATTGGAAATATTGTATTAATCGTTATATTAGCTTAGCGCTTGTTTTCTCTTGTTAATGGGTCTGTGCGAGATTCTATATTTTATAGACATTGTTTAGGGTGGAGGCTCAGGCCTGTCCTCAGTGCCAGCAAAGAATATCAATAACTCTAGCTTCGTAATATCTCTGTGCAGGTGGCTGAAGACGAGGAGGAGCCCGAAGGGCGAGCCAGCTCCGAGGAGGAGAGCTCGGACGACGACAAGAGCTGGGTGGAGGAGGTGAGGGAGCAGCGGAGGTTGCTGTGGCAGGAGGGCCGCGACCGCCGGCGACAGGAGAGGAAGGAAGCAGACTGCAACACCGTCCTGCTGGAGCATGAAGGAGAGAAAACCTCAAACGGGGCTGGCAGCAAGAAGACAAGTCAGCCTCAGTTTTATCAGATCAAATCCGGGGAGGAGTTCCGAAGTTTTAACGACATGGCCCGCAAGCAGAAACTACAGAAGTATGTCTTTGGAAATGTAAAAGTGGAACTGTTAGAGTGCTGGCTTATTGTGTGGTCCACTCCTTGAAACCCAGACTATTATTCTGATTGCTTTAGGGTTTGCAGCTGTTTATGACCTGACCAGTTACGGAAGAACGTTTTTTCAGATAGATTAGTGAATAGATTAACAAAGTTAAATCAATAAATTGTAATAATGATAAAAATCAAAACTAGAGCACTGGAGTTCAGAGCCAAAACAGTAACACTGCTGTCTGACTGTGTATATTATTTTGTATATTGTGTCTGAGGGGTGTGTGTGTTCTTCCAGGGCTTCTTTGGAGGACCGTCTGAAGTTAGAGGGGCACTCTGAAACCAGCAACATGGCGGACACAGCAGTGGGCAGCAAACAGCTAACCTTCACTCTCAAAAAGGTGGGGCACCATCACTGTGACATCACCGTCACTGCTGTAACTCACGCCTGTCACTCCATTGTACAAATATAAACACACAAATCTACTGTGTCTACTGTAAACCAACTGGTGCAGCTCAGTTTCCAGGATGGAGAATGTGGAGATAAAGATGGTTTAACTCGAAACAGTCTCACACTCATGATACATTATTGAATATTGAAACTACAGTTTGATAAAGTGACCTTGGTCAGGCATTTCATATATCAATGACAGCAAGCCAGTAACAATAACATACTCAAATGAAAACTATGGGTTATGTCAACAAAGCCCAGTGAAGAACAACATATGAGCAACTGTCATAAAAAAAAACTGCTTTATACAAGTAAAGGGGTTAATTACTACAATATACAGAATAAATAGAAATTAGCACAAATGTACAAGAAGCTTGAAAAATGAAAAAGCACGGAAGTAAAATCTTAAAAACACAATAAATTGGTCTATAATCCAGTAAACACCCACCGTGTGCAGGCCTACTGTTTTTTCCACCCAGAAAATGTATTCTTAAACAATAAGTGAATCAGACCGATAAGGAGAATCAGTAATGGCGTTGGTATCAATAAAATCTTATCAATCCCCATCCCTATTCACCCGAATCTACCTTAAACAAATGTCTCGTTCCGTGCTGTAAATGAGTAATGCTTAAATCTGTAGTTATGAATGTACAGGTGTTGAAAAGACGTAGCAGAACGTTCTCTAATATGTGTTATTCTGTCCTCCTTTTGCAGTCGGAGCAGCAGAAGAAGCAGCAGCAGGCGGAGCGGGAACACCACGAGGAGAGAAAGAAGCTGAGGCGCTCAGCCGGACACCTGAGCAGCAGCCGTGGGAGAGGCTGGGGCGGCGGCAGGGGAAGAGGAGGAGGGAGAGGCCGGTACTGAGGAGGGCAGCCGAGTCCTGGATGGACAACAGAGGCATTGCCGGCACAGTCCTCAGCTCACGTCAAAGTTTTGCAGTGTCAACTCAACTCAGAGTTACTCAGAAAGACATCTGATTTTAAGCTCTAGAGACGTACTGGAGACATTCTGCACAAATGACTGAGACAGACGCTGATGAACAGATAAGCCTGGCCCTTGTTCCTGGGTGGTCTGGGCCATGTGTTTAGCTGCTCTCTGCAAATTCAGAGCATATTAAAAAAGATTATCTCTGTTACTCTGTGTGCATATTATGCCATTATCCAAAAGTACCTTGACTATAACTGTTTCTTACAACTGCTCCTCAGTGGGGCCTACTATTTCAGTTAATGAAGGGGAGAAATTGTATGTGTTTGTGTAAAATAATAATTTTTAATGCTTTGTTATTCCTGTATATTGTTAAGCCAACACTGGATTAACAACACTTGTACTATATATTATATTTGGTACACTTGTTTATCTGCTTTGTTTTTATTGCTGCAAATCAAAATATTGAATTTTCTAGTGCCAAAATGTGACCAGAGCATTCTTCCTTTGCAGCAGTTTGCTACCTACGTACGTCAGAAGGAAGAGGAATGTAACTGGGGAACGTTTTCCCTTTTTCTTTTTTTTTGTCAACAACTGCAGCTCTTGGAAATAGGACTGCCTGGTTGTGCTTCCCCATCCCCCAATGTTCTGATGGTGTGAACCCCCTCTGCTCCAGCATTGGCCGGTTTCAAATGTGGGGAGGTGCGTTTAAGCCCTCAGCATGCCAACACTGGCCCCCAGGTTCATTTGAACTCATTTGATTTCTCCATGCTTTTTCACAATGACCCATCTGCCTACAAAAAGTGTAAAAAGTACAATACCCCGTTTTAGAGGGGGTTATGTGCCAGGCTTTTTCTTGGCAGCGACCTGTAACTTGTTCGCTGGTTGTCATTTTTACACTTTTGATTTTATACAGATTAAACAAATGTCTTAATTAGTGCGGTAGCAAGATGCTGGTTGGACGGAGCCAGGCAAGCAACTTTCCCCCTGGTTTCACAGTCTTTATGCTAAGCTAAGCTAAAAGGCTGCTGGCTTATAGACATGTAAGTGGTATCAACCTTCTCATCTAACTACCAGCCACGACGTGAATAAGCGATTGTCCCTAAACTATCCCTTTAAATGACATTTAAATAACTCTTATCCAAAGCACTTCTGCTTTGGATAAGTTGGTGCTGGCCTGACCATCGGGAACAATTTAGCGTTCAGTGTCTTGCTCAGGGACAGCTGGGGATCAAACTGCCATGCTTGTGATCATTGGACAACCAGCTCTGCCTCCTAAAACAGCCTGGGTTGTACAGGGTCTTTATTGCCCCTGTGTGTATACAGCTAGATAGATCAGAATCAGGTTTTAACATACTGTAAAACAAATCCATTGGTACAAAGCCTTTCAAGGATGATTAGGAAGCCTTTAACCTGGTATTTGTTGAGAGATTACCACCAGTAGAGTAGATTACTGAGGCCAGACAGACAACAAACCTCCAGCCTAGTTCACTCCTTTGTGTTGGGACACCAGTGACACAGTGACCACTGTAGAACAAATAAACATAATTTAAGTGTCAGCTGGTATAGTACATGAATCTGGCTTCCAGGCCTATTGCCCCCTTTTCCTTTCACAGTGCTCCGGCTTCACCATGACAACTGGCAATCAGGCCACAGGAAGTGGGTCAACCAAATCTGCCACAAAGAATAAGGAAACAGAATTTCCCGAGGCAAGGCGGTGCTATGTGATCCTGTAACTTGTAAGCCAAACCATTATGTAAACCTGCGGTTTTCCTCGTAGTTCAAGATATCTGAAGTTTTCTGTCTTGTGCAATTTATCAAGGTATGTTTTACACATGTAATGCTCAGAGATATTGCTGACTCCAATCAATACTAATCAGAGCGTCATTGCAGTAGGATATTGCGAATATAGCAATTATAGCGTATCATGGTGTGTTTCAGGTTTAATTATAAACACAAAAAGACCAGAGGTCCTTTGATGTGACTGAATCAAACCATATCTGATGGTTTGTGGTTCCATATGGTAACATTCTTTGTCCTCTGCAGAGTAACCAGCACAGTGTTTCTGGAAAAGAAAAACTTGTTTCTGACCAGAACCTACAGCCACACTTTGTTAGTGCTAATTATGTTAACATGTTATGTCATAATTATAATGATGTTATGTTAACATGCTAAGATGGTAAACCTGCTAAACAGCATGTTAGCATTGTCACTGTGAGCATGGTAGTATGCTGACGATTTAACTCGTACAGCTGTGCCTTAATATTTACTTACTTCAAAAAATATGACTTCTACATGTGTTTCATGTATTTCTGGGTTTGTGTGGTATGCAATCACAATGTTGGATTCCAACTGAGGACTTCTGTTGCACTTCATCCCTTTGTTCTCTCCCCATGTTTCCTGTTTTCCCACTGTCAACATAAATTGGAAAAGTTCAGAGGATACTACAGCATGTCTGAACAATATCTCAAGGTTACCATCTATGCTGATTGAATCGGCAGCCAAGGAGTCCCAGTAGAACTGGCAAAGTCACAGTTTCTTGGTTGAGGGCTTAGTCAGTGGTGATGATAATGCTAGACCATTTGTAAGTTTTATTTCGGATCTTTATATGTGCAGGGAGAGAAATTGCCTACTTAATCCCAGCTGAAGGAAAGTGACTCATGTTCATACTTAGTAAATGTGTAAATGTGGTTGTACAATTAGCTTTGAGTTTCCTTCTTTGAGATCCTTCTATGAATCTGCAAGCTACAGCAACTCTGCCATATCCCTTGGGCTTTACAGCAACATCAAGTGCAGATCTGCTCAGCTCTGAAACAGCACCAACTCATTAAGCTATTAAACCTTGATTAGAATATCCGAGGACACTTACATTGCAGGGACTTTTCTTTAAATTTTATTACAAATGCATCCCGACGTGCTGTAACTTTGTAGGCACCTGTACATGTAGGTGGTCTTAGACAAAGCAATGGTTTGCTCGTTTGCTTCTACTCCTTTCATCCTAAAGTTCATAGAGCATATTGTAGAACCATTAGACCTAAAATGTGGAGCAGTGAGCCCTCTTTTCAGTCTGTGCCTTTTCCCCCCAAAAGGATCAAAGGAGTGAAATGTGCTGACGCAGCCTGTTCATCGAGCTTCAGGCCAACCCAGGAAAGCACAAAAGATGTTCCAGTGAAACTACGATCGCGGGTTTTTTTTTAGCCTACCAACCAACTCTGGGCAACTCAACCTTGAAAGAAGAAAAAATGATGAGTCAGCAGAGAGCCAGATTAAACAACTCTCCTCTCATCACTCCAGGGACAGAGCTGACAAGTGGGCATGGGGCAGCTGCATGGTCAAAGGCTAATTTCATTATAACAACCTTCTGATATCCTTTAGACTGTAATTAGGCTCAATTTAAATCACTTATTTTAATTCAGTGTTGTATTAAGTTAATTAGATATGCAAAGAACATTATATTTGAACATCTGTTACATTCAGGCATAGAGTTTGTAAGGTTTTACCATTGAAATATTCCTTTTGATGTTACTGCTCTTACTCTGACAACTTTCAAAGCATCTGTTATCTGCATCATGGTGCAGTGTTTAGCCCTGTTGCTTCACAGCAAGAAGGTTCTTGGTTCAAACCAGCTGCCTCTTTGTGGGGTGTGCATGTTCTCCCTGTGCCTGCATGGATTTTCCTCCCACACCATCACACAGGTGTTTTTTGCATGTGCACTGACTACAAATAGGCCTACCGGTAACTCTTGTACCTATAGCAAGATTTATATTCACACTGACTCTAGTTTCTCATTCATTCTTCATTCTCTTCCTGTGTCTGTCTGGCAGAAAGAAAGGCATACCTACAAAGACACAAAATAGTTTTAGGTTACTATAACAGGGAGCTTTCACTGTGATGTTGAAGATGTGACTCAGATGTGCCAGCACTAGTGCCCTTTCAAAAAAAATAAAAACACAGAATACCACCTAGTATACCCTAGTAAGTGGGTAGACAACATAAAAGGCATGTGTACCAGCCATGCGTGGACAGTGAAAATATGTTTTAGGGATAATATAGTATCATCTCTTTTACTTTGTGTAAAAGTAGTTGGATAAGTCCAAGGGCCTTTAACAACCTTCAACATTGTAAAGTTGTTGGAAATTTGGAGTCTTTCTGACCTTCAGATTCAAGAAGCACAATTACATGAGACAACCTGCTGCTGCATGATATCTCAACGTTGTCACCATGACATTTTAAAAATAAGCAACTCACGTATTTGTCTGGTGATATTAAAATGCCTCCGTTCAAGTGCCCCTGTAAGCCATAGCAGTGTGACAGAAAGCTAGCATGCACAATACCAGGACCCTTAAGTCAAAGCATGCTAACATTTAGTTATTAGTACCACACAAAGCACAGCTGAGGCTAATAATATCAATAGTTTCTCAGATATCTGGTTATAAGTCATAAGCACTGGACAAATTAAAAATGTGGTGCTAGATGCTAGAAAGTCAGATGATCCTCCCAGTTATTTAAACAAATCCTGAGGGGGACATTGGTGTTTGTATCAAAATTCCAATGTAAATCCATTCAGTAGTAGTAAGAAATTTCACCAAAAAAACAAAATGTCAATTTCATGGTGGCACTAGAGGAAGATTCATGAGATCACGAAAAGTATGTTCTAAAAGTGTCTTCCATCATCTGAGAGAATCCAGGTCTTTACAAAATGTTGTGTCAAGTAGATGTTGAGACAATTTACCAAAAACAAAGTATGTCAACCTAAAAATGGTGGTAAGAGAAGAAAAGTCAGGAGATCAACCAAAGTTAGTAGGCTATCTCATCTGTGGATCATGGATGTTTGTACAAAATCTCATGACAATCAATTAAATAGTTGTTGAGATATTACAGTCTGGACCAAAGTGGTGGACTGGCAGGTCAACAATCCAACGCCTGACCCTCTGGTGACCCTCGCTTAGGAAACAAGGCAAACCAGGACTCCGACTCTATACAAAATAGCTATCACTGCCATGTCCCTGAAACTGTGAATGGACAAGTCTTGGAGAAAGTCAAGTTCTAAGGTAAAGCGTGAAGCCAGTCATACTGTGGCCTCATAACTAACAGTGGATTAACACTATTTAAATGAAACAATCTGGAGAGTTAGCTTGTTTTCCAGTGTTGCTAAGAGTCCGGTATTTTTGTTTTAGCTAGCAGCGACAACAACCATAACGACCATCACAGCAATAATTGCAGTGGGACATGTACACCGATGAGCCATAACATTATGACCACTGACAGGTGAAGTGAAGAACATTGATTATCTTGTTACAATGGCACCTGTAAGTGGGATATATTGGGCAGCAAGTGAACAAAGTGCTCAAAGTTGATGTGTTGGAAGCAGGAAAAATGGGCAAGAGTAAGGATGTGAGCAACTTTGACAGCATCGACAAGGTAAGAACATCTCCAAATCTGCACCTCTTATTGGGTGTTCCCGGTACGCAGTGGTCAGTACCGACCAAAAGTGGTCCAAGGAAGGAAAGGAACTGGCAACAGGGGTCAAGACCCATTGATGTGCGTGGGGAGCGAAGGCTAGCCCGAGTGGTCTGATCCAACAGAAAAGCTACTGTAGCTCAAACTGCTGAAAAGGTTAATGCAGGTTCTGATAGAAAGCCGTCAGAACACACCGTGCATCACAGTTTGTTGTGTATGGGGCTGTGCAGCTGCAGACCGGTCCATGCAGTGTCCACGCTGACCCCTGTCCACTGCCAAAGCACCTACAATGGGGAGTATCAGAACTGGACTACGGAGCAATAGAAGAAGGTGGCCTGCTCTGATGAATCAT
>JAVQJL010039554.1:0-22757 GCA_036024295.1 Nannoperca obscura
AGAGTAGGTCCCCAGCCCCCTCCTCCTCCCCACCACCACCACCAGCCTCCCCCTCCTCCTACTCCATCTCCATCTTCCTTGCACTCTCCCATCACCCCACAAGCCCCGCCCCCTCCACCTCCGCCATTGGCCCAGCAGTCTCCAGTAGGCAACAGAGCCTCTGCTCCACCACCTCCTCCTCCTCCTCCCCCTCCCGGCCCCCCCCCCCCTCCAGAGCTGGATGGTTTCGGGGGAGGCGGAGACTCTCCTCATTCGCCGAGTCCCGGCGGGAAGTCGGCGCTGCTGGAGCAGATCAGAGGAGGGGCCCAGCTGAAGAAGGTGGAGCAGAACCACCGAGCGCCGGCCTCCGGCATCGGACGAGACGCCCTGCTGGACCAGATCCGACAGGGAATCCAGCTCAAGAACGTAAGACTGACTCCGAACACGTCCGTGAAACAAATTTCTTATTGTGTGAATGGATCGGTTCCTTATGAACATGTAGTGAAGCCGCTACGTCCCCGTAGATACCAGAACTACATCTCAGGCGTTTGTGTTTGTTTAAAGTCAGATGAGCACATTTCTACAGATTTCTGTGCTGATGGAAGTAAAACCTGTATCATCGTCTGATAAATGAGAAATAAAGTGTTCCTTTGAAACAACAATCTCTGCTTTGATTTTGCTCAACACTGTGGTTGAACAAACCTGTAACCTGTAACCGTCTGTGTGTCTCCAGGTGTCGGACCTTCCAGAGTCCGGCCCTCCAACGCCGGCTCCCACCGCGGGCATCGTCGGCGCTCTCATGGAGGTGATGCAGAGGAGGAAGGTCATCCACTCCTCAGGTAACTGCAGTCCGTAGTACCATGTGACCCCGACGTCCAGGCTTCCTGTGGGAGAGAGACTCTCACACTTAAAGGAGTAGTTTCACATTTTAGGAAACATACTTATTTGCTTTTTTGTCGAGAGTTGGACAAAAACTGGAAACGGGGAGGAAACATCTGCCCTCCTGCACCTCCACAGCTCAGTAATTAACATGTTATATGTTGTTTGTTGCACAAAAAGAGCCAGGCTAGCAGTTTCCCCTTGTTTCCAGTCTTTGTGCTAAGCTAAGCTAAGTTAGCCAGCTGCTGGCTGTAGCTTCACATGTAGCAGCGAGTGGTTTCAAGTCTCTGGACTCAAACACTCTTTCAATGTGTCTTTCTTTTGTTTCTTCCCCCAGACGAAGACGAGGATGATGACGAAGACGAGGACTTCGAAGACGATGACGAGTGGGACGACTAGAGCAGGTTCCCGGTCCCTCCAACATATCTTCCAGCATCTCACTAAAATTGTAATGTAAATGTTGTATGAACTGGCTGTATATTTATTTTTGCTTTCTGTTTTTTTATTATTCTAATTAATCTGTGCAATACCTCATCCGTTAAATCTGTAACGTTCGTCCCGTCATCGTTAGAGACTCGACATCCTGTCGTCAGAAAGCACTTGTTAGACCCGAGCTGAGCGGGAGCTTCGTGTGGTGTTTCCGTTCCTCGTCAGACTGAGAAGGGAAACGTACGCGTGACCAAACAGGCAGGATCCTCTTTGTGTTGGCAGCCGTCGGGTTAAATGCCAGATAACACTATTTTCTTACCGTGCTTCTTTTCGTACCTCCGAGTTTCGAATAAATCGTAGTGTAGTCGTGTTATTTTTTCATAAATACTTTGACCAAAATGCGGCGTCTCGGTCGCCTCAATTTTGTTTTTTATTAAATTAAAAGCCGTTAATTTGCACACAGTTTATATGAAGGTTCAGTTTTGTGTTTGTTTTGTTTCTGGTGTGCGTTTGTCAAATAATTTGTGTTTTATTTGAAGCAGGTTTCAGCGACGATTCAGCGACACTTTTACAAGCTCGAGGTTTCGTAAAATCAGGATCAGTTCAAACGTGGCTTAAAACAAAAACATGCCTGCATTTAACTCACGTGGCGTTTGTGGAATTATTCAGTTTTGTTCTTGATGTCTGGTTGGTTGTTTTTGTTCCTGCAGGAGGAAACGTGGACGGCGCTCTGCTCAGTGCTTCAAATATCACAAAACAACTAAAAGATTTAACAAGTCTCACTCGTCCTCTTCCGTCGTTCAGTTAACAAGCTATCGTTTTATGCAATGCGACTGTAAATGCCGCCTTTATGGAGAATAATAATTTAAAAAAGCAAATAATAAAAACCAAAGTGGCATTATGAAGCGGCTCGTGGGTTTGGCGACGCCTGTGGTGAAGAAACGACCAATGCTCGTTTTAAAAAGAGTTTTTACTTCCTCCAGCGAGGCTTAATGCTGCAAGAGAAGCCGAGATACTGACAGAACCTGTGAAAAAGGGGGGGGGGGGGCAATGAAAATACTAAATTGTATACTTAAATAAATGTTAATATTTACAGAGAAATGTGTCGTTTCTGCTTCTTTTCTCTTTATTGCTCTGTAGAAACACGGTATTAAACGTGTGAAGACGTAGAAACGTCTGCAGGCTCCGAGTGTTGGCGCTGTTTGTCCGTTATTTTCCCGTGAAGGTGACGTCTCAGGTATACCTGCAAGGAAAGATTTAGAGTTGTATGGTCAAAGGTCGCCGTGA
Organism: Nannoperca obscura; assembly: GCA_036024295.1. NCBI lineage: Eukaryota > Metazoa > Chordata > Actinopteri > Centrarchiformes > Percichthyidae > Nannoperca > Nannoperca obscura. Next base: position 2,575 of record JAVQJL010039554.1, read on the forward strand.
CCTCACAAAACACCTTTTGGCCAAACGCAAGAACTGAAGATCCTATTTAAATGTTAAGATTTAGGATTTGTGTGTGTGTGTGTGTGTGTAGGAGTTTTTTTGTTTTATTGGAGATCAAAGTTTCAAACACGTGAAACTGTTTGTCGGTGAATAAACCCACTGATGTGGGATTTACGATTTCGGAAGAAATGAAACTTCCTGAATGAGGCGTCCTGATGGCCGAGCGGGTTCGACACATGCACGTCATAAAACCCCTCTACACACATGCAACTGTTTTTCTCATGAATCTGTGAAACAGAATATAAAGTGTAACCAAATCCAAAAATGACTTTTCAACCCAAAAAATAGAAAAACCACAACAACAAAAGTTTTTAATCCAACCAGCAGAAGAAACCCTGTCCTGGACCGACGTGTTATACAGTTCAGTATCAACGTACAAATGTCCCAGGAGGACCTGAAGGCCACAATTGCCTTTGTAGCTGAATTAATAAAAATGTGACGCAAACATACATTCATCTTTAAAGAACATCATTCTAATGAGTCACAAGAAATCTTTCCTTTCAACAGTTCAGTTTTGAGTGAGAACATTAACTTTATTTCACAGTCGGATTCACACAGTAACAACGTGACCGGTTCAGTAAGAGACGCTTCAGAAGTGACATTTAGTGTGAAATAAAAATGAAATCTTTCAGTACGGAGTGAGAACAGTTCAGGTGTGAGCGGCAGGTGAGTTCAGGCCTGTGACAGATCCACCTGCAACGACAAACATCACACACGTTAAGTTTCTGACTGTTTCAGAACAGGTAGATTATAGATTAATTAACTGGGATCGGTCTGGATTTTAGCTTTTGTCTGTTTCCACCACAGAAAACATCAAACTTCTCTCACTCTGATGGTTTCCTGACTCGTCTGGAGGCTTTATGGGATTCAATACGCTCGATATGGTTCATGATTTATGGATGTGTTTGTTTTCAAGATGATGTTGTGATCGTTGCTGTTTATTGTACAAATACTCATGAGGCTCATTTTAGAAATACAACTCTACTCTGTCAAGCACTTTATACCCAAACTGTATTGTTTGTTAAAGCTAATGGAAATACTCGTCTGCTCTCTTCCCAGCAGCTCTCATCTTATCACACGGCAGTGAAGATGTCAAACTATTTATAACCTGACGGAGAGTGGAGGAATTCACAGGGTGACGGGGGGGGGGGGGGCTGATGACAGCAGGCGTTCTCACGGAGGGCGGCTAATGGCTTTTGGAGGCTAAATTATTATCTGCTGCGAGATTCCTTCAGACCTCAAACGTAGAACCGCCGGGAAGTCTTACCCTTTTTAAGGACCCGATGCTGCTTCCGCGAATTGCCGCCATCAGGTCGTCGCGGCTCGACCTCTGTGGCGGCGGCGGGCGTGACGATTCGTCTCGCCTCCTCTGCAGCGACGGCTTCAAGCCGTTCTTCTGGTCTTTGAGGATATCTGCGCTCTCCTTTTCGTTGGCGCCGTTCTTGAGCTTCTTCGACTTGGGTTTCCGTTGGTTTGACTGAGTCTTGGTGGCGTTGGAGCCCTCATGCTGTTTGACCATTTGGACGATCTTCCTCGTTGGCGGGTCTAGAGACGGAGGAGGAGGATTTCTGTTCTGGTTTTCAACAGTCTTGGGTGATTGTGACGGTTTCTTCGGTGGTCTGTTTTCCGTAGATGAACCAGAACCTGACACTTCTGGAGGACTCTGTTCCCTCTTCTGTTGGAGCCTCCTCTGTCGCTGTTGGTCCTGGTTGCGCGTCAGGATGCCGGTCGCTGTCATCCTCGGGCCCGGGAGGTCGAACTGGTAGCCCAGCTTGAGCAGAGTGGTGTTTTCCCTCATCAGCTGGACCATCTCCATCTCCACCTTCCCCCCGCAGATGTGCCTCTGGTTGTGGAAGCGAAGCTCCACAAGTGTCCTGTTGTGCTGCAGCGCCGCCAGCAGAGCCAGGATGCCCTGACCGGACACAAAGTTGGACTCGATGTTCAGGTTCCTGATGAAGCGGTTCTCACGGAGCATCTTGGAGATGGCGAAGGCCACCCGGTCGTCAGCGTGGGTGTTGGCGAGGCTGAGCACGTGGACATGAGTGTTTGTGCACAGCGCCTCGGCGAAACGAAGCAAAGTGTCCTGGGAAATGTCTTCAATGTTGTTGAGGTTGACTTCGCTAACGGTGGGATCGTCACACAGGATCTGCTCCAGGGTTTCGTCGATGGCGATCGGGTTGCCGCTCGGTCTGTCGGAGGCTGAGTTCAGGTTTTGGTCTGTGGTTTCCGTCGCCTTTGATTCACTCCTCCAGCCTCTTGGCAGCCCGTTCTTCTGAGGACATTTACTCCTGATCGGCGCCTCCTTTTTACACTCATCTTTCTTTTCTGCATCGTTTTTGCTAAAGACGCTCTGCGCTTTCTTCCCCTTGTGTGGAGTCTTCTTCCTGTCGCTGTCGCTGGTGGTCACTCGCTCCCCCCTGCTCTTATCTGGGCGTCCGTCCTGCACATTTAAACAGGGTTGACAATTAGGTCAAACCCTGACATTCTGCAGCCTCTGACTTTTAATTAAGAACCCACTCCAACACCGGCAGGCCGTCATTAAAGCTGGCATTTCTCAAACAGCCTTTATTTTTAGACTTCCAGCAACACTCTACACTTTCTACATCCCACATTTTACATGAGTTTATGTTTGAACATGATCAAATGTACCTGATATTATAGAGGGCAACATAAACATAGCATAAGGAACATATGCGAACACATTAGATTTTTTGAAATAGCATTAAAAGTGTATTGCAGTGATTTAGTGTTGAACTTTAATTTAGTTTGAGGACTTGTGAGGGACAAATAAATAGTCAATAAATAGTAAAACATAAAAGCAATACTATTATGCAGCTGTTGTGACCGACCACGACAAGTAAACTGATCTTCATGTGAAAAATAGCTGGAGTGCTCCTTTAATCCCAAGCTTCAAACTGAGTAAGTGCTGTCAAGGCGTTGATCTAGATGAGTTCTTGTCACTCAAATAATTTAATTCCTTAAAATACCACACATGTTGTCCGTGCGTGATCATATTCCTGAAATGTTTATAACAACATAAACATGTTAACATGTGTCTGTGCGCAGCCTTTTCCAACGTTAAATTACAGAGTGACTTAAGACTAAATCCCCTTTTTAGAGGTCATATGTTCTGTCACTTTATCAACATTCTAGTCCTGGTCCATCTCTCATCTAATCTCCAGAGAAAATCCAGTAATGGAAAAGAAAAACAAAGAATCTGTGACTTTGTTTTGTACTTCAACCCCCTAAAAAAGTACAAGTCAGCTTCACGTTCGCTCTGATCTGATCTACTGAGACAAATAAAAACAGAAATCAAAGAGGTTGTGCAGAATGAGTTGAAAACTAACGATTCACTAAATACATACAAATGAATGTGTTACGATGAGGGACTGCTTTCAAATGATGTGTTGTTGGCTAAATGTAGTCGTACTCAAATGTACTCCAGTGCTGGTGTTCATGGAAATTAAAGGTCGCTTTGCATCACTGTCACAAACTGCTGCAGTTTCAGGATGATTTCTATCCCTCTATGGGCAGCTTTTGGTTTTAGTTACTTTCTCTTGAAATCAACCTGCAGTGACTTGAAACTGCAAAGAAATAATTATCACATCCAAAGTGTGAAAGCGTTTTTGGTTACAGATGTTACAGATCATCATGTGGTTATACCTCTGTAAGACCTTTTAGTATTTAAAATTTAAACCCAGAAGATAATAAACAAACATGGAGGTTTTGAAAAGGAAGATGTGAACTCGGTATCTTCTGATATCTCAGATCCTGATCTCAGTTCTGTGTTGCCTCACGACGACAACAAAAGGTTTATGCACACCTACTTTCAAAAGAACTGATGGATGATTTGGAAAATGATGAGCAGGGATGTGGATTATACAACAATGATGCTTAAAGTGTGTAGACAACCTGCAGACGTCCCCTCACCTGCCCGGTGTTGGATGCCATCTTCTCGTCCTCCAGCAGCTTCTTGTTCTCGTCCTCCCAGTATTTCTGCAGAGCGTCCCTGTCGAAGGTCCCCGTTGGGGTTTTGGCGGTCTGGTCTTTCTGCCTCAGGCCGATGGGGACGTTGTCGTCCAGGTCGGCCAGCTCCCTCTCCAGCTCCTGGAGCTCCTCGGAGGACAGGGTGGCCAGCAGCTCGCCTTCATCCACCTCCTCGTACTTCTTCAGCTCCCTGCCGTACCCAAAGGTACTCATGCTTCTGCTCTCGTTTCGGACTCTGAACACTCAAATCTCTAACTTCAGCTCCTCTTCCTGCACTTATATCTCCTTGTGTACCTGATGAAAGCTTCCCTAAGTTGTTCTGGCCTTCCTGCTTGAGTCTTTTGCTCAGTGACTTGTTCTCCATCAGATTCATCACAGAGTCCTCCTTCATCTACTGGTTCCAGCTGCCAGGGAGGAAGGGGAGGGCCGCCATGCCCCTGATGGTCCTTTCTTTTTTTAGGGTGTTGGGTGGAGGTGGGGGGGTCAGTGAGATAGGTTTACTGCAGGAATGTGAGCCCTTTGAGTGGCCTGCGCTGAGAGCTCAGGGACTCGTGCCTCGAGAGAAGCTCTGCGGCGTTCGAAACATGTCAGGACACAGGAACACGGCGTGGTTGTGGTGTTGTCGGGGAAACGCTTGTTCTCCCTGAAGGATGGTGGGATTATGTACAGTACACCACTCTTTAGTAATCCTCATCTTTCTTGTGGAGATTTGGTGGAACCAAAACAAAGCAGTGCTTTTCTTATCAAGTGGTGTTGCTATGTGAGCTGAGACTGAAGCAGTCTGATCTCTAAATCTACTTCAAAAAGCTGGTCATCAACAATCAACTCAACCTTTAAGCCAACGTGAACAAGAAGCCCTTAAAGTGCTCTGAACACAATTTCTTGACAACAGAGCAAACTCCATCTGCTGCTGATGACTGAGTGACATGACAGAAAGCTACTAAATGAACAGTTTTGTCGCCTGCTGTTTCCCAGGTCAAGAACGATGATTAGATATAATCTAATACAACACATCAACATCCAGAAGCAGCACCGCTGACTTCAGCAGATTTGGGTACAAAGAAGTTGCAGGTTCATAGAGTTTGTATGTTTTTTTGGATGTTTTTGTTTACAGTTTGTCTTCTGTCCGTCCAATCGTCTGACTGCTCGTGTTTCTGTCGCTGTTACCAGATCGCTGATATTAATTTGTTATAATCACTGATTTAAATGATGGAAGCAACGATGAAAGACCCAAAGTGTATGTTACTGGACTTTAACAATCATTATTTACTGCAGCGCTGTTGTATTGAATCCTACCATGTAGCACAGGTGTTGTCATTATTGTGTCCACCCCTGTACTTGGGCACACGGACAGTATTTGTTGTATGGTTGCCAAGACAACCCTCAGCGCTCAGCAACAGCGTGCGTGTGTCACCGAGGATGTTTAACAAGCTGCTTGGAAGTCGGATCACGTTGCACGTCTGAAGTGAAAACACTCGGTTACATAACGGCACTCTGATCCCAGAGCTGCTGTTACCGTTGACCGTTGACCTCGATTATTGCTGATTAGCGTCTGTCGTCTGTCGCGGTGCCTTCGAGACCGGCGATGGAAGCAGGTCCAGTTACAAAACAAATGGTTTTTAGATGAATCTCCTTCCTCCCAGTTCAGATCTACAAGACTCAACGTGCGGAGAGATTATCCATCACAGTTTGTTAACTTTAGGTATTCATTCATTTATTCCACTTCTACACGGAGTCCCAGGCCTCAAAGCAAACCGTTCTGATGCTCTTTTTATGGTTTTCCCCTCTGAGACACTTCATGCTCTGCCGTTTCTTAAACATAACGGTTAAAAAATGTCCCAGATGTGTGAACGAGCAGACCGGAGACACTGTAGATATCTCAACCAATCCAATGGATTGTTTTGTAACAAGGTCAATGATGCCATTAAAAAGGGATTTAAAGCTGCATTGATCAAACTTTTTATTTTAACAGCAGATCAAAAGTTCATGTGTAATAAACTGAGCTTTTTGTGCCTTTTTTAGCTCCTAGTTTTGGTTTTACAGCACATTTACGGTCTGGTTCTCTGCATTTTCAGCTAACAAGCTCTGTGTTTGCTGAAAGTTAGCATGTCGCTAACATGTGTTAGCATGTGTAATGAGGTGTTTTCAGCTCCAAATGGCCAAAAATTGCAATTAATGCTGCTTTAACATTAATACAAACAGAAACATAATCAGCTGTTGCCAGAGGAGCGGTGCTCCAACATGGCGGCTGGACAGGGGGGGGGGGGGGGTTAATTGTCTCCCTCTTTGCTTTGTTTTATCACATTAACACACCTTCTGGTTGCAGCTGCCTCCGATCTGACCTGGCTTCCAGCAGCCGTCAACAGTTTGGAGGTCGTTCAAAACAATGTGACCTCTGTCTGTTATCAGGTTCTCGGGTGACCTGCCAGAATGTGGAGCCACGTTGTTGCTGTTGTTGTTGGTGTTGTTTTGTAGGTCAGGAGGTTAAATTCAGAGTCAGTTAAACCGCTACAGCTGATTGTTTCAGAGCTCGTTTGTTTTGCTGCAGTTCCTCTAATGGCCACCAGACAGAGCAGAAACCCACCTTCTGCCTGGAAAGACAAAGTCAAAGCATCATTTCACGCCACCACTTTGCTCCGGACTGAAATCTCTCGCCAGCTGTTGGATGGATTGCCAGAAAATTTGGTTCAGACATTCATGGTACCCAGAGGATGACTTTGAATGACTTTGGTGATCCGCGACTTTTCATGTAACGCCACCAGCAGGTCAAACTGTCACTTATCCAGTGAAATATTTCCACATGTGACACATGAATTGGCCCAAATGACATTCATGGTTCCCAGTGTATCATAAAAACTTAAATAATACACAGTACAAATATAATTCTCAAATAGTGGCCGGGACCTTTATTTACCTCCACTGCAGGCTCATATTGGAGAGCAGCCATTATTTCTTATTTCATCTGTTTAATAAGTATGCTTGATCATATATTCTATCAGTACAACAACAGTCTGCTGAAACCTTCTCAGTTGAACACTTATGCTGTTTTCATTCACTAATGAGTTTTAATCACTTCTACTTGGCTGTTTTTTTTACCACTATTTAGCTGCTAACAGTAAAACCTGACACTTGTAGAGGTTTCAAATCAAAGGGTAACGCCACCAATTCTACACGTCAAAGTCTGTGTGAAACAGATGTCACTTGAGTCATTGTTGGTTGAGATTAGCAGACCTCTGTAGCCTCCTTATCCCTGCTGCAGGCTAGCAGCTCAGGGCTATGTTAGCATCTACTAGCATGACACAAATCTCGCCTTTAAAAGTCTACGTGGAACAGGAGGAAGTATTCCCTCGGAGCCAGTGGAAGGCTTTTAATCTGAAAGAAAGTTTTACTGATGCCAACTTAACAAAAACAGAGAAGAAGCAACTGGAATGAATCATTTGATCCTCTGACTTTATTTAGATGCCGGCTTTTATTTACAGTATTTAAGATCTCCACCTGCTTTTGGTTACGTTCTGAACAGAGTCACGGCCAAGAAGCTCCTCCCCCCCGACACTCAAGTCACCTGACACAGGGATCTATCTGCAGATGTTTTACAGCTGGGACAATGATCATCTTAGTTAATGCAATTTCAAGCAGCGTTAAAATAAAATACGAGTTTACAGTCTTGCAGTACAGATCAGAGCCTGCATTCATCAAACTGCTCCAATTTTGGACTTGAATCTTTCACTTTTGCTTCTGCTCACAAACTTAAGAATAAAATCTATTTATCAAATTTCTTTTGTCTTAAAAATCCTCTGAGACGTGGTCTGGAAGGACTGTAGATAACAGTGAATAAGAAAACTGAACGATTTCAGCCATATTCCATATTTTCATCCTAACTTTGTTAGATTGTTGTTAATCTCATGTTAATGACAACATATTAAAGATTTCACACAAATAAAAGCTTTTTTAGCTGAAAAAGATACCAGTGAGTTAAATGTAAGCATGGACAATAGGGTGGATATCAGGTAGCAGTATGTACCACATGTTGTTTTAGTTTAACGGTTTAATATTAAGAGGAAGTGAAACATTTGACATTGGCCGTCGGAGAGTCACCGCCAGCTCACCTTCACAGACAGACAGACAAATGTCTTTCATGAGATTTCATACTTTTTAGTTGTTTGTCAAGATCTTTATGACGTTTATTAACACTTTTTTCCATTTGTGAGCAGCTTCTCCATCTCCTTTGAGCATTGCATTCTGGGAGAATAGTATCCATTATCAGCTCACTCAAAAATGGGGCGTATTCAGTGTACATGTCTGGTGTGACTATAATTCATTTAGTTCATTTCCACTGTGAACATACTATATACTAAAACATAATTAGAATAAGTATCTAGTATGTTTTAGTATTGATTGAGGACACTGCTTGTCTCTGTTTGTTTCCTGCTCAGAGCACACACTTGAAAGTCGCTCTGTAGGAGTGAGAAGCTCATTGCTCACACTTTGTGAGTGTGAATGTTAGATGTTTGATAAACACAGGCCCTGACTGACAGAATGACTCAGTAGATGAGGTAGAAACCCTCCTCCGCTCGGCTCAGTCCTCCCTGCAGATGATTTTGGCGTACAGGTCGTTCTCCTTGAACAGCAGGTAGTCCTTCAGCCTGTTGGGCAGCTGGATGCACATCAGGGTGCTGCAGCTCTGGTGTTTCCTGATGGCCACTCTGCTCAGGTGAGACAGAGAGCGAGGGTTACCTGCACCACAGGAGAACAGCAGTTTGTACCAAAGCGACAGGAAACACGTCGACGAAGCAGGAAGAGCTCGTCGGTCTCCTGCTTCTTTAATCGGATCTTTACGTTGTTGACTCACGCGTGGTCTTGTGAATGTGAGGCCACTCCTTGTGTTTCTCCAGGATCTTGGTCAGTTTGCCGCAGAGAGAAACCTGAGCGACGTAGTCGAGGAGGATCGACACGACTCGACCCACCAGCTTCATCAGACAGGAGACGCTGACGAAATCACAGAACTGGACGACATTTGACACGGACAGGTAGTTAACTGTAGAGGAGGCAACACTGCATTTGTCTGGTGGAATTGACATTATTTACACAATCAAATTCACACTTATTTGACTAAAGATGATAAATACTTGTACTTTGATATCAGCATGAAGCCCTTAAAAATCCTCTGGTGGAGACGAATGTTCTGCTCCGTTTAGTTTGAAGATGATTTATTTTGACAAAACAGAAATCCGAAGTCTTGTCTACCTGCTGTTCGACAGCATGAGGATGAGCTTTCACGCACATTTATTGATGTAAACATTCCTTGTGAGATGAATGGACATTTGAATGTTTGTTCCCCATTTGCATCTTATCAGGTTTAATTTTCAACAAGAGCCAGTAAATAAATGTTAAAATAGCTACAAATCAAAGATGTCTGATCAAGATGTCTGATTTTAAGTGGCTGCCTAATTAATGTCCACAACCTGCACCTACAGCAAGCATAATGCTGCATATTCAAGGTTTATTAAATGTATCTGTCTGCACTGATCAGATTAAAATGTTGATCTGATATGAATCTGGAGAGATTCTTAAACTGATGTGAGGTGATCAGCTGATCATTTCTCTAGAGAAGAGGCATCACTCGGGTAGGTTCCTGTTGAACTACAAAAACACACAGACTGCTCACTGTGCTACATTGATGATACAGAGTGATGACTCTTTTCACACACAAACAATCTTTAGCCGCATTTCCAATTAAGTTATTTTACCCCAAAATCTCTCTGTAACCCCAAAACGTTGTTGGTTGGGCTGGCAGCGCTGAACATTTGTGATTGGTTGGCTGATTGTTTTCAAATCTGCAGCTGCATACCAGTTCGTTTTTTGTTCAATGCAATGGAGCTGCAGAAGAAAGCACACCACAGATGGAGCAGCAACAAAGTCCAGGACTAATTGAGCTCCTTCATGCTTACTGTTGTTGCACCGTCGCACAAATAATGAAGCCGCTCAGTCGCTTTACATGGCGTCACATGACGTGTAAAAACAGCCGTTGCTTTCTCATATGTCAGCGGAGTAGCTTGGCAAGTCTTTGCAGTGGAAACTAAGTCAACAACGAGCTGAAGGAACCTTTTAGTTCCTTCCTGGGACTAAAAGTTCCCACACAAATGAATCTTAACAACCCAAGTTTTGTAACGTTTCAAATTCATCGCATCACGTCTACAGTAAGAAGAGTGTCAGTAAAACTCACAGCAACTCTTTCCTCCTGATGCTGCGAGTAACCGAACTCAGTGTCCAGGTCCTCCCAGTCGTCGTCATGACGACAGCAGAAGCACTTCTCAGCATCGTAGCCGCTGTTGAGCAGCAGCCTCATCATCACCTCGTCCTTCAGGCAGTACTGCAGCGCCGTGGGGAACACCGTGTCGCTCACCACCGTGAAGTAGCAGTTCACGTCAGCTTTGGCCTCCAGGAGCAGCTTCACGATCTCGTAGCGCCCCGACCGGACCGCCACCAGGAGGCAGCACAGCGGGTCCAGGTCGGGTTTGGCTCCCGACTTTAGCAGAATTTCAGTACACGTCGCGTCCCCGTTGGAAACAGCAAAGTACAGCGGGCTTCTCCTCATGTCTCCATAGTTTTCAGAGATGTGAGGGGCTAACAGCGCGTTGACGTCAAAACCTTTCTGCAGCAGGAGCTCCAGGCAGTGGACGTGGCCTCCATCAGCGGCAGAGTGGACGGGGCTGTGGCCAGACAGCCGCAGGGCCCGTCTGGTGGTGATTGGCATCAAAATCCTCAAAGCTCTGATGGAGAAAATGAGCAGATCATTCTAGAAGAACTGAAGCATCAGAGTCTCTAACCTACATGAACTATGGATCAAACCTGACCTGTCTGTTACAAAATAGTTCAGATGCTGCGGATAAAACCTGACGAAATGATCGATGTCATTCAGTAACATTTATTGTATTTTCTTGGAGCTCCACCAATTTTTCACATCAAAGTGTGTTTTCAGTCTTACTAAATATGTGGAAAAGTTGTGTAAAGCCTCCAGAGGAAGCTGCATGAAATCTGATCAACAGCGATCAGCCGGGTCTAAAGACTACAAGTTTAAAAATGAAGAAAATCTGTGGGTATGAAGGTGTTGAGGCTAGCGGCTCGAGGCTCGAAGCTATATTAGCAAAACACACCCAAATCTCCCACCAAGGAATGTAAAATAAACAACATCTTTAGTTCTGCTGCACGATTTTGAGCCCTTTATGACCAGAAGGTTCCTGCAACTAAGGTTCCAAAGGTTTTTGAAACAACAGCAGTAGGCGTTTTCGGACCAAAGTTTTAACCCTTGGAGAACCCCTCCCTCTTTTTATTGTGTTGACACTGCAAGAACTGGGAACTATCGTAGTTGAGAGACTTTAATAGCTCTTGCAACAGGGTTGGTACTCTTCCAGCAGAAGAGAAACCTTGAGTGATGAAAGGTGAACACATGAGCCAATGCAGCACCGGAAACCACCATCTTTAAAAGCTTTAAAAAGCTGGTAATGGTAGCCTATAGATTCTTCCTGTTCTTTGTATTTACTGTGAACGTGGCGTAAAGAGTAAAAACAAAACACCATAGTGTCTCCAGAGTTGATGATCTTAACGAACAAGCCTTGTTGATCGCTGTCCCACTAGTTCTATAACATCCAACCTACTCACAGGTAATGTCCTTCGTAGGCGGCGTGGTGGATGGGCAGCTGGGAGCTCAGGTTGTGGATGTTGGGATTTGCTCCGTGTTTCAGCAGGATGTCGATGCAGTCTGGATTCCCTGAACCTGCAGCGTCGTACAAGACGCTGTCGCCATTTGGCGCCTGGGCGTTTACATCAGCACCTTAATGTAAAAGCTGCTTTTAACAATACCTGAAATGATTTTATCAGCTTAATTTATCAATACAATTTGGAATCTGTTCCTTAAAGGGGCACTCCACCAAGTTTTACTCATGGAGATCAGCTGATGATATGGTGAAGTCATCGTGGTTAACTGAACTGGGGCTTGAAGACTGCAAATCTACAACTGACACTGAACCAAACAGTAAATGTGCCATAAAACCAAAACTGGAAGCCAAAAGTCCCTCTCTTTCAAATGTCAATCAATGCATCGTTAGCATTAAATATAAAAAATGTGAAAATGTGTGGTATTATCGGTTCACCATGTTTGATGAGGAGCTCCAGGACTTCGGGGTGGCTGTACTCCGCAGCGATGCCCAGAGGAGTCACTCCGTGCTGGTCTGCCTCTGAAACATGACCTCCGTTCTCCAACAGGAGCTCCACGACTTGAACACAGCCGGCCCTGGAGGCCTCGTGCATGGCCGTCCACATCTTCAGACACACCTGCTCCACCCGAGCTCCTCCAGCTATAAGACTGGAAACCATCTTATAAGATCCAGCTCTGACTGCTGCAGGGAGGACATGGGAGGATGGACAAAACCTTTCCAAAGTGTCGTCTGTCAGGAATCACCAGAAAATACCAAAGTGTAGAAGAGGCAGGGTTCTGACCTAGCAGCAGAGGGGATTCATTCTTGCTGTTGGTGGTGTGAGGAGAAGCTCCGTGGTCCAGTAGCATCTTCACGTTGTCCACCAAACCAGCTTTTGCTGCTAAAGTCAGGAAGGTCTCACCCTGCGAATTCTTTTCCTCCAGAGTCAGTCTGAAAGATGCTGAAGCACACAACAATACGTTAACATCGTTTCACTGGATCGAGCTCTGAATGACTCCTGACTCCTGCGGCAACACATACTGACAGTTACATGATTGTTTAAAGGCTGATGAATAAGCTGAACACCAATTAGCACGATGCACATGCTGACAATATCACACACTGTAAGCCATACACAAAAAGCAGTTGGCAGCTCATTGGTGGCCCCCTAGGTTTAAGCAGATCAAATTCAAAGTACGTAACTTCCCCTTTAAAACCTTAAAAGATCTTTAAAAGACAGCGAAAGCCACAGAAACACTCTTAATGTGAAAACTCTGTTGCAGGGCTTGTATAGACCTAGTTTACAACAACAATCACTTCTGATTCTGTCGTGAAATGAAAGGTTCAAGCTCTTACCCACCGTACAGGACCGTCTCCAGGACCGGGACCAGAGGTTGCACCGCCGCCCTGTGCAGAGGATACCAACCACACTCATCCACCTGACTGAAGGCTGCTGGGAATTCACAGAGCTCCTGCAGTGCCACAATGTCGCCTGCAGGGACAGTTTCAAGTTGAAATATCTGACCAGAACATAGTACATGATATATATCTCTATCTCACACCGATGGTCATTGTTAAAGCTTGATTTTCTTCTCATCTAAGACATAATACATCAGTCCTGTTGCGTCCTGCCCCTTCACCTTCCTTGAAAAAGGTGGGAGATGATTTTCTAATCACTCTTTGCTTCCTTTCACCATTTGCCAACAGCAGAAACAATAAAATGTGTGGACAACCAAGACCTCCACCCACTGACTAACACTCCTTCACTTCTGTTTTATGCTGAAAAAGGATCCCAGATGCAACCTGGTGGCTCACTAATGAGAAAGTACAGTGTGAAGTCTTCTGTTAACTGCAGTCATGCCACGTTTTTGATGTTACAGAACTTCTAATTGTCCAGTGGACCTCTGAGAAGATCCTGCTCCTTCAGTTTTTGCTGAAATGGGACCAAATGCTGATGGATGCCGAATTAAACTCTTGGAGCTTTGTTAAGATGTTGCTCCACCAGAACAGCTTCAGTGCTCCTTGTCAAACACCCTCTGAGTCTCTGGAGCTACTGGAGGCACAACTGTTCCAAGAGATGTTCCCTCACTGGGTGTTTAGATGATGGTGGTGTTTTCATTGTGGTTGAGATCTGGTAGCACATGATCTACATTCATCAAACCATTCAGTGACCCTTTGTGAGCTTCTGCATCTGTATTGTTTAAATGTATCATCTGATGGTTGCTGTTCATTGAAGTTAATACTGTGGCAGGATTTGACTTTTTACCTTGTTTGATGGCGTCCAAGAGCTTCAGAGCTTCACTCCTGGATGTACAAACCAGAAGATGACAGTACATTTGAGAAAATATGCAACATCTTAAACTCTGACATTGATGGGGAAGTTGTTTCATGTTGCTGTACCTCCCTGATCCCGTTAGATGTTCTATTTGACACGACTCCTGAATGCTCATCTGGATGTCGTAGTCCAGAAGTTCTTCTTCATCAGCTGCATCCATCCTTCTGACATCATACAGGTACACCAAGTCACGACTTCACCTGACGTCACTTCCTTCACTTCCAACAACACCAGCAACAACATTAATTCCTGCTAAAATAAACCTCAAACAAAAAAATAATCTTGCTTAAACTCTCTGTGTAATAACCTATCGATCACTTAACAAACTACCTACCCACAGTTTGAATTTGTCTCTTGACTTGACGAAAAAACTTGATTTTTGTGATTCCACTGAAAGGAACTGATCTTTGTCCGAAATAAATGCTGGTCTGAAGGGACTGAAGTGTAGAACTGGGACACGGCTCTCGAGTATCCGAGAGAATAAGGATGTTTGGAGTAAACTGCCAAGCTTACATTTCACTTTCTCTATTCCCACTGTGCCCCCCCCCCCCGACCTCCTTACTGTTGATCAGACTTGACATTATTGATCCAGTCAGCCCACCAGTTACACAGTCTTATCAATGTTACTCCGTTCTGTTGAGGAGAATTTAACAAAATACACCCACCAACTTAATAATCCTCACCTGTTAAATAAGCCTGTTGGAGTCACAGGACGAAGCAACAGCAGCAGCTCGGTGGTTGTGTCACGGCTGAAGTACCCCACCCCCCATTGCCCTCCCCCACCATCACACAAACACACACACACATACATGCGCACTATTTATAGGCGTCATCTGTTCCAGTGTATTTAACATGCAGGCCGTTCCACAGCTAATGGAGTGAAAGGTCACTCTGTGCACATTTTCCGCTGCTATGACAAACAGTAATGAGCCGGCCTGCTGTGTGAATATTTACTGAGTAATTATGAAAGAGGAGATCGGTCCTGCTGAACGCTGTTGGACAACAAACCGATGAGAACCTGTTGTAATAATTAAGAGGCTCGAAGAGTGAAATGACTGACAGCTTCTTGAGCTTTCCTCCATCTGCTGCAGATTTACATCTCCGATCTTTGACCTCTTTGCGCTCGATTAGCATTTTGATGGTCAAATTGAGACTTTACTGTCAGCTTAAAATGAGCACTTCAGCCTGGGGTTTTTGGCATGTTTTCAAAACACTGACGCTCAATAACATACTATTACTTTTGTTTTTCCTCTCCTCCAGGCTGCTCACAATAAAGGACATCCTGTACAACGCTGCAGGACCATAAATATTCACAGGAAGTTTTATTAAAGTTAGGGTTAGACACGGAGATGTTTAGATATCTTACAGACTGATCATCAACGCACAATCTATGATTAAAAAGAGTTTTAATGTAATATTAATAAAGTTTATCTCTACAATATTGTGCTTATCAAAACCAGAGATAACAGAAAGATTAATTAGTTACATCCTTTGAAAATAAGCAGGACTCCTGCGGAGAAAATCCACATCTCATATCTTCACATGATGCGTTCAGGGTCCTGGCTGTAGAGGTCGAGCTCCTGGTACAGGATGAAGCTCTTCAGTCTGGGAGGGAGAACGTGCGAGTTCATGATTTCAGGGTTGTTGAGTCTCTTCAGGGTCAGACGCCTCCTGATCTCCAGTCTGCAGAGGTGTCTGAGGGAGCGAGGACTGCCTGGAGAGCAAGGTTCAGAAAAATACCTTTAGCTTCATTTATTTATTTATTATTTATACTGTAATGAGTGTTGAACACAATGATAGTTTCAACAGTGAGTCAACAGTGCTGCTAGTGCCCCCTTGAGGCTGCAGTGTTAATTACAGCTACAAGGTAAAGTGCTGGACATAAGAACAACCTATTCTTAAAGTCCACCAGTAGTCAAGTTAAAATATAAAGTTTGTCCTGAAGGTGGCGCTAGAGCAAACATCAGGGAGTCATTAGAATCTAAAGGATCCATCCTCTGGAGAGCATGAATGTGATCAGGACATTTCATAAAATGTCTATATGGACAATAGAATAGGTTAAGCCACTAAAACCACTAGGATTGATCCTCTAAGCAGCATTGAAGCAGCAATAATCAATATTTTCATAATAACATGTCAAATGATGAAAGACATTGATCTGAGACATGATCACATCCTGACAAACCTTCTCTCATGATCAATTAAGTTGAATATGCCCTTTTGTGTGTGACGTAGCTACTCTCTGTTTCCTGTGAAGGTTCGTTTTATTTAGTTAAAGTGTGCAGATTTCTCCGGCTGCAAGTGGAGGCGGTCTTTATCTCAGGTGAGGCGTTGCACCTTTGCTGCCATCCAATCATGAACCAACTCACTGATGATGTCATGTATTTCGGGCCACTCCCTCTGCTTCTCCAGGATGCATCTGAGTTTGGAGCAGATGTGGAAGTGGCCGGCGTAGTCCAGCAGGATCCGGACCACACTCCCGGACAGATGCACGAGGCAGCAGAGGCTCATGAACTCACAGAACTGGAGAGAGGACGGACGTTCAGAGGGTCATTAATGATTTCTTTATGTGTGCGTAGAAAAGTAAAACACAACTAAATGTAAACTTTAGGAAAAATAAAAGTGCAACTTCCTCCATGATGGATGCATATGACAGAACCAGAAGATACAACTCGATCAGAACCAGAACCATTCGAGTTTTAATTAGTTTCCTGTCAGTGGTTTTAACCTTTTATACTTGTGATACTTATAGTATTTGAAAATGTCTTTAATCGTGGTGGCCTGACAACCTGTTACAAAGAACCACGGTTCAAGGCAGGTGATTGGATGAACCACCATCAACATCTATCATGGGCTAACTTCATCCAATCAGATCAATGAACCATATGACGTAGTCGAAGCCAGTCGAGTGAGAAGCAACGATGTTTCCATGTAGAAAAGCCTTCAGTGTCCAGTTCTGATATAACTGTCGCTATCGCAGCATCTACGCTAACCTCTTTAGGAGCAGTCAACAGTCGCCTCCTCACACCTAGACCCGCCTGCTAGTAGTGTATTGATTAAACGCTGATTGGTCCGTGCAGAACTTAAAGCTGGCAAGAGGGTGAACTGTTGTACACTTTGTACAAATTAAATGATGAGTGACATGAAATGTGTTGATTTCGTCACTGTTGGACAGAACAAGGCTAGCTGTTTAAACCTGCTTCCAGTCTTTGTGCTAAGCTAAGCTAACCATCTTCTACGTTTCACGGGACCAGATATCACAGTGATAATTGCTCTCCACACCAGAAAGCATAAAAGCATATTTCCTAAAAAATATCAAACTAGTGCTTTTAGGAAACCGAAAAAACATTTTTCACTCACGAGAATTTTCCCCTCCCCTTCCCCCGCAGCATCCTCGGTGTTGTCATGGCAACAGTGAAAGCACCTCTCCACCATGTAGCCGCTGTTGAGCAGCAGCCTCATCATCACCTCGTCCTTCAGGCAGTACTGCAGCGCCGTGGGGAACACCGTGTCGCTCACCACCGTGAAGTAGCAGTTCACGTCCGCTTTGGCCCCCAGGAGCAGCTTCACGATCTCGTAGCGCCCCGACCGGACCGCCACCAGGAGGCAGCACAGCGGGTCCAGGTCCGTCTTCGCCCCGGCAGTCAGCAGGACTTTGGTGCAGTCTACGTCCCCGTTGGAGACAGCAAAGTACAAGGCGCTCCTCCGCATGTCCCGGTAGTTTTCGGAGTTTCTGGTGTTCATGCGGTAGTTGACGTCGAAGCCACAGGCCAGCAGGAGCTCCAGGCAGCGGATCTGGCCTCCCTCCGCCGCAGAGTGCACCGGACTCTGACCCGCCTCTTTGATGGCCTTCTTGGTGGTCAGAGGTATTAGCATCTTCAGAGCGCTGTGTGGACAAGAAAATAAGGGTCCAGTTATTAGAGCCAAAAGTTCAAAAAGACTTTGAGTCTGAAGGCTCGGTCACACCAGGATTTGCTGACCTCAGAGCCAGAGAGTCCAAACTGTAGGAAGCTATCATAGTTTATTAGTATTACTTGTATTGAACAAGTATAAACGGCATACAAGAATCAGGAGTCAACAGTACAAATACGTTTCAAATAAACTGCGTGAACGGTTAGCGACTGAGCTAACGATTCTGCTCTGAAAGATTTATTTTAGAGGGCAGTAAATGGCTTTTGGGACAGACTCCTGGCTCGTCACCGAACCTTTTAGCAACACCTAATTTTTCGAAGACGTGCAGATGATGAATTTCACTTTGTGGTGTGACAGGGCCACGAAGCCCCACTGGCGCCCCCTACAGTCTGCATTGTTCATTACAGCCCACGGGAGGAGCTCACTCGTAGTGTCCGGCGTACGCTGCCTTGTGGATGGGCAGGTGTCCGGTGATGCTGGGCAGGTTGGGGTCGGCTCCGTTGTCCAGCAGCAGCTGAATGCAGGCGGTGTTTCCTGATGCGACTGCGTCGATCAGGACGCTCTCTCCATTAAAAGCCTGAGAGTTCACTTTGCTACCTGAGCAGGGAAGAGACCAGAGGAGATAACACAAATACATCCCTCACAAACAAAAGGCAACTGTCTCTGAAGCTGCAGGCAAACGCTTCCAACTGACCACAGTTCAGCAGAATCTCAGCGACGTGGAAGTGTCCGTGTTCTGCAGCCACGGCGAGCGCGGTCACCCCCGTCACGTCCTTGTTGTTCACCCGGCCGCCGTTCCTCAGCAGCAGCATCAGGATGTCCACGTTGCCCACCTTGGCCGCCTCGTGCATGGCCGTCCACTTCTTCTGGCAAACCTGCTCCACCCAGCTGCCGTGAGCCACCAGCGCGTACGCCATGTCATAGGAGCCGGACCTCACCGCTGCAGGGCGCGGGAAAGGCGTGGCTTAATCAACAGTGAATTCACTTAGAGGACTTCCCCTGACACACCTGAAGAGGAGGTACGTCGTTAGAGCAACATTATGCAGGAAGTGGTTTTTTCTTAGCGATTTGGCGCCCCCTACAGGTGTCAGAGTGCACATCACCCTCATGGACATCTGTGCACATGCAACCAGCTCTGCCACAACGATCTGTTATTTTGAAGGTAAAATTGTTGCATAATGTTGCTTTAATTCCCCTCTCTTGATGTTTCTCCCTATGTTACTCACACACACACACACACACACATACACACACACACACACACACACACACTGCCTACGTTATCAGCCTATATAAATAAACTTGATTTGAATACAATGTTTAATGTATTGTGTTGTATTTTCATCTTTTAGTGGCACATTCGTGCTGTTTTGTCCAAATCAACAAAGGCAGCTTGTTCACTTTACACAAATCTAAGTACTTTCTCTATATTTCTACATGAATAACGGATCTGATGTTAAAGCTGTTGGAACTCTTTCTGCTCCTCTTTAGTTCAGGTAACAACGTGACCTTTAAATCTTGGGCCAAACTTTACAAACTGACCCCAGTAGTGGTAAAGCTGTAGCACGTTTCATCCCTTCATTAAGGTGTGTAATGATCGCATTAGTGTTGTTAACCCCTGCCTCCACCCTCTGTTACCGAGCAGCAGCGGCGACTCGTTCCTGCTGTTGGTGTTGTGAGGCGAGGCTCCGTGCTGCAGCAGGCTCCTCACGTTCTGCACCAGTCCGGCTTTCACCGCCAGCGTCAGAGGCGTCTCTCCGCCCACGGACGTCCTCTCCTCCAGGCTGAGCCCCTGAGCCGCCACTGACACAAACACAAGGACGCAGAGGTCAGCGTGCACATTGCTGCCTGCCAGGTGAGACGCCTGGCCGCCCGCTGACCTCCAGGCCCAACATCACAGGCTATTTTAGACTGAGAGGGCTGTTGACATCAGCTGACATCAGCTGTCACCAGCTGGACGGCGTCCTCACTGAAGTGTTGTGGGGATTAATATTATTTCAGGCAGCCGTTATTGTGATGATGTCGCCGGTCCTGTCACCTCCACTGCAATCAAGCTGATGTGTCCTGATGTTGGGGGGGGGGGGGGTTCGCTTGTCATCTTTATTTTTTTAATGGAGTAACCACCACTTTTTGTAAACCCACCACAATGCTGCTTTGTATATTGGCAAAGTAATAAATTAGCTTAAGTTCACATC
>JAVQJL010039556.1:0-10555 GCA_036024295.1 Nannoperca obscura
CCATAGTTATATCATAGTTATATTTATTCCTTGCACTCTGCTTATTTGCACTTTATTCTTGCACATTGTTTGTCTACTGCATGTATGTACATTGAGAGTGAGATAAATACCGGAGTCAAATTCCTAGTATGTACACATACCTGGCCAATAAAGCTGATTCTGATTCTGATTCTGATTTCCAGTATATATATATAAATATATATATTTATGTACTAAACAAACCAGATATGACATATTAGTGAACTTTAGAGGTGTTTAGAGGCAAATGTTGTTATGTTCGGACAGAGCTAGAGCCCCTGTTTCAAATCTTTATGCTATTTTAAGCAAAATGGCTGCTAGCAGTAGCTTCATATTTACTATACAGACATGAGAGTGGTATTAATCATCTCATCTTACTCTCGCCAAGAAAGCAAATAAGTGCCGGCTATTTACCTAAATGTCAAACTATTACTTTAACATAATTGCTAAAGGAATATTTGACATGATTATCTGGGAGGTGTCTGCCTTGAGCAACTTTAACCACCGAGGAAAGCCTTCCTTCCTGTGGGATAGGATAGTATTCACTTGCTTAAACACATTTTATTGGCTCAGAGTGTGTGTTGTTACCACAGTGTTCTTCTTTTCTATGGTTTCTGAAAAAGCAGCCCGGAGAGCTAGTCATTGCTGAGATGAGTCAGCTCATCAGAGAAAACCAGTATTACCACCAGCCATGTGTCATTATGGATTCCCTGAACGTCCCTGCTGTGGCTCTGTGTCTGTCCTTCTAGGTGTTTTCAGATTCTGAATGACATTCAACACATCTGTGATTTTCATCCTTCATTAGGTAAAGCAAATAACCTAAAGGTAGAGCATCAGGGCTAAACCACAAAGATGAGCCAGATACAGCTTCACTTGTTTTGTTTGATTTGATGTGAGATTGAATTTCTTACCAACAGTAAACAAGCTGGAGGGCGCACTTTGCATCGGGGGGTGGGGTGGTGGGGTGGACCTTGGTTGTCATGACAAGTCATGGAGATGGGTTTGATGGCATTGTTTTGCACAACGCATGGGGCAACATGAGCCAAAATGTTGGCAGGAAAAAAAGTTTTTTTTTATTTCTTCCATTCGCTTCTGTGATGATTGCTCTTTTGCCATGATGCCAAAATCAGTGAGGGGGTTCAGTGGGTAAGCTAGATCATTTTGGCTTTCTGTTAGTCATTTAGGCAATATTATACATTTAAGAGGGGTGACATCTACCCTAATTGTTGCTGAGGACACATTGTTTCCATGTGGGATATCAATCTCTGCATGTAGATTTGGCCACATTTTTCTTTGCTGTCTGCAAGTGCACTAACATTTTGGACTGCAGCTAATACAATTACCCCATACACAACCAATTATTTCAGTTCCCAAGGTCATTTCAATCTTCAATCCTAGAAATAAAGACAGTTTTGGCAAGCCCTGAACCATGCTTGGACGTGAATAAATCATTCTAATAGTGAATACTGGCAATCTGGATTTTTTTTTTTTTGCGGCTTTTATGCAGCTTTGAGCCAAATGTCCAGGCTAATTATATTTGATCCACAGATCTCATCATCACACGTTTCTCTGCTCTTTTGAAAAAAATAGTGAAAAGGCCTTGATGAAAGATTGTTATCACCAAGCTGAATGTGCTCAGGTGTGTTTGTTCTGCCTGCAAAGGTGCTGCAGGCCATCAACACGCCCATCAAGTGTTCACGCATGTAGACAAAGCAACATTTAATCACACGAGATGTGCACACATGTTCATACACATGCCTGTATGCGCACACACTTTGCCTACATTACATAGAGGCATCCGATTTATTATCCGCTGCTTTTTAAAAGATTTCTCATGATTATATCAATAAATATACTTTTCGGCGTCAAGTATCACTTCGGCCTCAAACTGTTTAGCTGGTTGAATTTCAAAGAAAAAAAAAAAGTTCTTGGCAAAGGAACAAAACTCCCCTCATTTTTCCACAAAACACATACCGATGCATCGCTTCCACACTGTGCTCAAAGGTCATGTCAGTTGCATGTGTCCTGGTCCTGTCCTGCTGCAAGTAACTGTTGGCTACAATCACGCCCAACACTCTCACAATATCAAAATTGACAGATGAATTGAACCGGTTTTTGGAACGCTCATTTCCATCTCTTTTACTTTGGCTGACTCTCTGCCACCGGCGGTGCTGAGTACTTTAATTTGATTAGTATTTTCTCTGTCATGTCAATAACGTGTTTAAAGGGTTTGAAGAATAAATCACATCCAGGCAGGCCTGAGGGATCCTCTGTGCAAAGAGAACAAGAGATACTAGGAAAAAGGCTTTTAATTGATGTCTCATCCATAAAATACGTTACAACTAAAAGCATACTGACCTGTTTTCTAAGAAGACTGAACATGGACTCTCCACTGATATTCCAGGAGATCCCATTTGTGTTTTGTCTCCTAGTGACAAGCCCATGTCTTTGTTGTTGAAGATAAACCAAGCCATTTTGTCCTGGCCCATGACTGTATTTAGATAAGTTGGTTTTCAGTGTTTTTTTGGTGTTTTGTGTTTGGTATCACACAGTGAGGGTTTTGTTTTAGCATTTGTAATGTGGTCAGTACTCACACGAGAGACATGTCCGGTAGAGGGTGGATTGGTGATGTATGCGACCATGTGAACTAAGCTGGCTACAAAATACAGACTGAATGAAAATATCTGCATTTTTGCATTTAGCTTTGTCTAAAATGTATGTAATGTGTCTAAATGCATGTGTCTCTGCAGTTCTCGGAAGTCTTACTCTTACTCTCCTTTTTTTTCTCAAAGATTTTCATCTGCATGTGTTTGTATATTTGTATTGGGAGAAACCTGGGAAGGGCCAGCGTCTGGACGAACCGGGGCAGGCAGACGGATGAACATGCCAAAATGTGACCAAGAGAGGAAGGCAATGTTAAAAACAAGGGAGGACAAGAGGAGAGAGAACTTGGATGGTGGAGAAAGTGGAGAGCGATGGGGCCCCTGACCTGACCACACTGACACACTCGGGTCTCTCTCTCCTTGCCAGCTGTGCATTGTGGTCGATTGTGAGAGGACACACTCGCACACACATATACTTATCTACGCATGCTGGCGATGAGGACATACTTGGCCTGTACGCATGTGTGTGTGTGTGTGTGTGTGCTTGAGTGTGTGTTTGGATGTGACAGCCTATCCATGCGTGCTAAAGAGAGTGCGGACACTACCAAAAATCCTACAGTCTGTGTTTGTTTTCCTTCCAGCCTTTGTGCCTTTGTGTTCATGCCCCTGAACCTGTGTGAACATCTGTGTGTGTGTGTGTGTGTGTATATGCGTATATTTACACGTCTGCTGGAGTGTGCTGGTGCTCATTTCCATCTGTTTTTCTTGCTCAGCAGCTTGAGCAGGCAGGATATTGGTGTGTAGAGTGTCCCCGTGTACCACTCCATCATCTCAGCCTCTTCACTGTCTCCACATGTGTGTCACGTCTGCAAACCATTAGCGATGTCGATCACAAACGGAGTAATTAGGAATAAGTGCTCAAAGGTGCAACAGTTAGACCCCATAACCCCCCCCCCCCCCCCAAAGATCTCTTCCCACAATCCTTTGCTGGATTCTGAGGCCACCATTCCCACCACTGGAGCCTGACTGTTACCCAACCCGCACATCTCCGCAAATAGAAATGGTGCTGCTAACAGGCAATGTGGGCACCCTGTGTTTTCAGAGCGGGGCCCTGGCGAGTGCTGACTGGCCTTCGAATGGGTTATTTTTACCGTGAGCGGATTTCTGCAGGACTGGCAGGAGAGAGAGGTGCAGGAAATGCAACATGGTCAAACAGTCAAGGAGGGGAAAGTTCCCTCTTTACATAGCAGTTTGTTATGTCTGCATATCATTCTGAGTGTGTGTGGTGCACATGCTTGTGTTTGTGTATTTTTGTGGGTGTGCATGTGTACATTACACTGTAACCAAATGCGGGTGGGCTTTTACATGTGCATGATGTGTTTAGGCAACGAGAACTGTGCGAGTGTTTGTTTGTACGACTGTTGTGTGTGTTTGTCTTCCCATTTCTAGGAAACAGGCTTTCCTTGGCAAAGCAGGCAGCCAGCAAAACTGCTGTAACCTCTTTAACCCCCACCCACCACCACCACCATCACCACCACCTCCACCCTTCCTACCCCTCCAGGAGAGAAGCTGGGAATCGATACTCCGCAATCTGAGGGAGTGAGCGTGCCAGCATTCGTAAGCTGAGGTTTCGGCATTGGAACATCAGTCTGATACGCGCGCACGTGAGCATCCAAACAATCACATGTAAACACATACGCATGCATGCGCACACACTGCGCACACATGTTAATGTTTTGCGTGGACGTGGGGACTTCCCACACAAGCCAATGACATCTTAATTCAGCGGCAAAGTGCAAAGTGGTACATAGCGGAGGGAAAAACGGAATGGAAAAACTGCATTGCTCCAGCTGAGGTCAAGTTTGGAGACAAACCCCTTGTTGAATGAGCAAAGCAAAAACCTGAACTATGTGCCTTAATCGCTGTCCTCACTCTGCCCTCCAGCGATACGTGCTCCTGTCTGAGTCAAACAAAGGACGAAGAGGGAAATCAGCACAAACATATTTGCATATGCTCACAGTTTACTCCTGAGCGAGTGCAAATGTTGTGTGGGAAATGGATCCAAATAATCAGAGGTGCAGTCTAATTAAGATAAGGTTTTTTTTCCATTGGTTCCAATCGGTTACACATATAAACAAATCTGCTTGCTATGCATAGATTTTATGGATAAACACACCTACTCACACACACACGCTCACATACACACAAGCGTAAACACACTGAGGCCACCATAAATTACAGTCGTCCATCTGGGAGCATTAAGAAGATGTTAATGAATAGGGTGCTGGAGCAGCAGCCACAAGTGGAGCGAGGCAGCTGGATAAGGGAGGTGTGGTGGAGGCAGGGAGGAAGGTGGGGCTGGGTAGCATCTGGGTAGCAGATATGTGTGTAGTCATGTAAAAGAGGTTGTGGTAACAGTGCATGTCTTGGGGGAGGAGAGGAATCAAAAGATCTGTTTAAGCCAGTGCTCTCTGTGACCTGCATGGTAGAAAACGCACTCTGTGAGTGTAGCAAATGCAAATAATACCCATAGTCATAATAATGATTCTCTGAAAAAGAGTATTCTGTGGAAGGTCAAACGTGAGTGCTCACATTTTAAGCTTTTAAACATTTAACATTGTAATAACAAGATCAAAAAGCCAGATAAACTCAGTAACCCTACGCACTCTCCACACTGCTGAATGGGCTCACGGAGAAATGGGGCTGCGGGGAAAGGGCAGCTCAGCTCCAGACTAATGACTTCATCTTATTGGCGGGAGGTGTTGAAGGAGGTGTGGCAACAGAAGGGCCGGTTATCTTAAGTGACCTTTTAATACCCTCGGCCTTTTCACAATGCCTCCACTGGTGGGCGTTCAAAGTGGACACATGGTTAATATACAGAGCAGAAGTGTGCCTGCGAAGGAGACAAAAGGCGCCACCTGTATGCTAATGCATCGTGAAGCTTTCAGAGAGGGCGGCGCTGCAGAAGCACAGGGATGAAGTGTGCCGCTCCTTTGGAGAAGGCTCGGGGCTGTAAAACGGAAGCAGAGGCCAAAAATTGATTTTGGCCTCTCTTTTTTTAACTAGTAGAAAGGGAAGAAACAAGAAGCATCTGACGTGTGCATCTTTATGGGGGAGAGGGTGCTGTAAAATTGATTTTCTCCTTCTTTAAGGCTGCAAAGGAGAGAGACAATATGAGCAATGTGGATGAGTAACTAGAGGACAGTGCTGAAGAGAGAAGAAAGGGCATGGGCAGTAAAATTCATTTCCAATCTTTGTGTTAAGTAATGAGAAAGAGGGAGAGTGGCTGAGTGTGCCACTACAGGAGGGAGGGGGGGGGGGAGTGTCTGAGGAGACAGATAGGACCAAAGGCTGTAAAATTAATTTTCCTTTCCTCTCTTTAAGTAATAGGAGAGCAGAAGTCACCGAGGGTGAATGTGGTGCCTTTGTCAATAGGAGGGAAAATGGGGCAATAAAATTCATTTCCTCACTCCTTATTCCGTATTTTCTTAAGAAAGAGAGAGGTTTGACTGGCGGAGTGTGCCGTGGCAGAGGGACGGCTGTTCATATGGAAAAAAGGAAGCGAGGTCAGAAACTATAAAAGTCTCCCACTTGTTTCCTCAAGTAATAAGGCAGATTGGTAGCATGTGCCTGTTTGAATGGAGGGTGGAGTAATTGCTATTAAGCAGATTTTTTAGCACGGCACACTTGCACAGAGACAGAGACAGAGACACTTCCTACTTCTAGAGCCCAGGACCACATAAGCATACTCTTTGCTCATTCATAAAGAGACTTATGTAAACACATATTCAGCATGCTCACAGGCACAGCATTCGTGTCAGCTGGATTTACCGCTATCTCTGTGCTCCTCCAGACTTTGAAGCAGCAGCTTTTCTTTTTTTTTCACACTATCTTGTTTTAGCCGAAAAGCCCAGAGGCATCTATTTACCACACTGTCTCTCAGTGTGTATACATCCAGACCTCTGCACTGCATATTTTTCACACCATCTATTGCTATGTTTCAGCTGCAAAGCCTCGAACCATCTTCAATTATATAACGCTCTATCGATGCATGTTTTGGTTTTGGTCCCCCCCCCCCCCGCTTTCACACTATCAGCAAAACGAGTTGCAAAAAGTTGAAATACTACTTCCCATCTGTCAGCAGGAGTCAGCAGCAATGCCACTATGGCTGTTAAGCAAACGTGCACGTAAAGTATAACCTCTTATTAGCAATGGCGTCACTTGCTGTTGCTATCAGCGTCACAGTCAGGATGGCACTATTCTGGGCATGCCAACTGCCGATGTGTCTTCTCTCCCTCCAGGTTCCCCAGGGTCTATCAGTGCCGGGAAAAGTCTGGGCATTTTGGACAGATCGCAGCTCTTCGGGGAAAGGCAGAGCATGTCACTTTCATTTCGACATATTTCAAGGGGGTAATGAGCAAAACGTGGACGGCTTCGGCATCCTTGGGACTGACAGCGTGAGTGCATGCTGTTCTCTCTCAAATCTGGTTATGTTGACTTTTCCCTGGGATCAGGTGCATCTAGACTACAGCTTATTCCAAAAAGAACACGGCACTGCAAACCTTGTCATTACTATTCAGCTTCCCATCTACCTATTTACCTCTGGAGAAAGGTGCTCAGCTGGCCCCTGAGAGACTGTTAGAGCTTTCTGTTTAAAAACCCCATTGTAGAGGGGTAATCTGCTGCTGGGTTGTTTACAGAATGATATGATTTTGGTTTCCCTTTCACTCCGGTCTTGTATGGGTTGTAATGATGCAATTGTGCTTTGGTGTGCCGTTATAATTTAGTGGGCAGGTTATTCATGCTGAGCCTCCTATACACTGTCAGCCTGTTGTGTTGTGTCAAGGAGAAGCAGGGGATGGTAAACAGAGCCTCTGGGTGGTCTCCCTTTCTCTGGACGCAGACTCCCTGGACACACTGTAAAGTCTGCTGACAGGAGAAGAGCTCTTTCTTTTCAACACAACCTGCATTGCTGCTCTCCTCTCCTTTCTGTTCTGTCGCTTGTTTGTGGCTGCCGTCTATGGGACTGCCCTCATACATATTGAAAGGGCTTTTGAGGAATCCACCAGTGTACGGCTTTTTCATCCATACCCTCCTCCTTCCTATTTACATTTGTGTGTCAATCTCTCCCTCTTTTTCTCTCTGCGTCTCTCTGTATCTCTCTGTAAAAAGTACTTTTGCATTCCACTATTCAATTTCGGTTTTTCTCACTCTCTTCCACCTGCCCACTTCGATGCAACCTCGCCCCCCTCCCTTTCTCACACCACTTAGCTCCAATTTTTTTTCTCAGCCTAAATTTATTTGGCTTTTGTTTGCAAAACTTTTGTGTGCATCTCTCAAAGCCTCCCTACCTTACCTCACACTCTCCGTCTTTTTTCTTCTGTCCCCACTCCAAATGTTTATTTCAGTATAGCTGTCTCTTTAAAAGACTTGCTTGAAAAGTATACCTTTCTTTCAAAGCCTTTCTTTCTGATCTCTCAGCTAGTTTTCTTAGACTGCCACTCGTCTGCATCAAATTTCCTCC
The DNA here is from genome assembly GCA_036024295.1 of Nannoperca obscura. Lineage (NCBI taxonomy): Eukaryota > Metazoa > Chordata > Actinopteri > Centrarchiformes > Percichthyidae > Nannoperca > Nannoperca obscura. Next base: position 8,146 of record JAVQJL010039556.1, read on the forward strand.
CGTAAATACAGTTTAATAATCTATTTCTGCGTTTCTAAATCACACTCATACTTCTCCTCACTTCCTCTTTATTATTGGGTTCCGTCTTGCCAGACTCACTCTCGTATCCTGCCTCCCCATCTTTGTGTTTGTAATGTTATGCTTCATCTGAACATCTTATTACATCTTGTGCCTGTCCTCTCTCCCTCTGTCCTTCTTGTTTGTTTCCTGTCTATTTCTATCTTTCTCACTCTCTCGCCTGCCCCCTCTTATTCATTTGGCATCCGTCCTTCCTTCCGCTTCTCCTCTGCACTCACTTTCCTCAAATATATTTATGTTTACACATTAAGTCTCTTTTCACCTTTATTTTAAACCTTCATATCTACTCCTCGTTATTAAACTTCCTGTAGATTTCTGTCTCACATGTTTTCAATTTGTGATGTTTTTGCACTGCTTGAAGCTGTAAGAGATGGACGAGGCAGACTCCTTCTGTTCGTTGCTTCTATCCAGACTTTCCAAAATGACTCTGCATTTCGTAAGAGAGGGCACTGCATTGTTCACTTGTTTGTCTGTGAGTCACCTGCAATATTTCAGACACCGCTTACTGGATTTTGACAGTCTTGGGCAAATGATGCATCACACCTTAAAACATTGATTTTGCCCAAGGGAGAGAGCCATAATTACAGGTCAGTAAAGGTAACATGTCTGCTAATTACCGGCCTAAAGATTTCCCTACATCATTTATCGTTGAAAACGTGTTTAGTGTGGCCTCGCGGTATATCCCTCCATTGCTCTATTTCTCCTGCATCATTTTACTTGCATATTGTCCTTCTTAAGTACATCTTTTTTAAGCTCTTCACTCTCATCTAGCACGCCTCCTCACTTTTTGCCTTCATTCTTGGTCTTACACTCTCGTTATCTAACATTGTGTTTGCATTTCTCCTCAATCCTCCTCCTCCTCATCCGCCTCCTTCTCAGCTGCTCTTTGTCTCTCAGTTTGGCTTGTATGGTAGGTATGCAGGCGTATATATTTGTGTGTCTGTGTGTGTGGGTGCGTCTCAGTGTGTGTGCTTTCCTGAACGTCTACGCACAGCGACTGTCATCTTAATAGTCTTACCTGCCCTCCAATCTCTCAGCCGACACAATGATCATTGGATACGGCTACACATAATCAACCACCTCTTTGTTTACTTCTGATAATTAACCACAGCTAATTAAGACCTGGCACTTGCCACTTCATCTCTTTGGTGTAACGCTAGGGTTACTCACTGATTACTTTTGTTTTGCTTTAAAATTGCTCCACCTAATCATTAACTTTGCTTTCTATTGCCTCAGGAAAGATGAAGGAAAAACAACATGTGTGCCAGAGCAGGCAAAAACAAGACCATGAACAAACTTGTTCATCACAGGCAAACTATTGAGGGACAAATGGTTATACTATCTTTACAGAGTCTTTGTTTCATAAGAGGAGGTAGACCTGTGCAATGCTAATTAAAGGAAACACTTCACTTCCATTGTTTGCAAAGAAAGAGCTCGTAAGTTCAGGAACAACTCCTGCAGAGCAGCAGCATTGACTAACAATGGACGACACAAACCAAGGAGGCCAATGAAATGAGACACACACTGGACCAAGCACTGCCGGGCTGCTCCACAGTTCACACCAGCACAGTTCGCTTATGTAAATAGACGGCGGGGTGTTGTTTGGGTATGGGAACATGATGACATTCTGTCATTAAACCGCTCATTTGTATTCATGGAGAAAGGACCGAACAATTCTCCTTTAATGGCCACGCTGGAGAGCAAGAACGAAGAAAGTTGCAACAAGCTTCAGCAGATGACAGGAAGGCAACTCACTGCATATCTGTTAAAACCCACAGGTCAACGAGCTGCTCTGGAAGAACAAACACAAATACGCAGGTTAGACATCTGAGAACATGTTCAACAAAGTTAAAACCATGAAGCAGGGTATGAGAACAGCCCCAAACATGGCAAGTAGGATGTTTTTTTAAATAATTTTTATCGATTTTAAAGGGGAAAAGTGCTAAGTGTTTTGATTCAGATTTTCAGGATCACAGAAAGTGCAACTCTATGATATCATCTAATTACTCTGGTGGAAATGGTTGAAAAAAACAAATTATGGACAGTCAAGTTCCCATGCCTACATGAAACGGTGTTCCCTATCATTTTCCAAATCTTATTTTCATGCCACAGAACAGAAATTCTGTCAGGATTTGAGGTGAATAGGGTTGTGTTTATGTGTGTATGTGCATCTGCGTTTGTGTGTATGTGGGCAGACAAGCCTGCAGAAATCCATGTGTGTGTGTTTGTGTGTCTGTCTGTCCATCTGTCTGCTGTAAAATAAAAATAAAAATAAATATATATATATATATATATATATATATATATATATATCTATATATATATATATATG
>JAVQJL010039561.1:0-12098 GCA_036024295.1 Nannoperca obscura
AAAATATAAGCTCTTTAGTGTTTGAGAGAGAGAGAGAGAGAGAGAGAGAGAGAGAGAGAGAGAGAGAGAGAGAGAGAGAGAGAGAGAGAGAAACAGCGACCTCACGTGGATGAAACTGGGACCAGCATAAGTCGCCGCTGCGTTGCTAAAGGCAACAGACTCCAAACAAACTGAAAGAAGTCCCTCTGAACAGTCTGGGATATTTAGCTTTAGTGGTTTACTCGCAGTGTGTCTCAGGTAAAATGAGTTCACCTTTGTCGATGCTGAAGAAGACGAGGCGCACTCCTCTGCAGGGCCCTGTGGATGAGCACTGGTAGGTTACTCACTGGGAAATAGCGTGCTGACTTCACTGTGCAGGGGACAGGTACATGACATTGTCTTTGACCTGCAGGGGCAGACAGAAAGTGCCTTTCAGGAGGAATCTGTTAAAAGGTAGGTTGCTAGTCAAATCCTATTTTGAACATAAAGGCACAACACTGCACTGACAGGTCACAACAGTTATCCACTCAGTGATGGAGGAATAATGAGTAAGTAAAATAAAAATACTGTATTAATTGCAAATAAAAATAAATACAAATTTACTTTAAAAATAAATGTTACTTGAGTAAAATGTGTATAATCAGGAATAATCAGGTACTAAAGTAAAAGTAGGCCTACTGCAGAAAAATGGCCCCTGTGACTGTTGACTCTTGAGTGTCCAACTATTGAACATATTAAATTAATTTGAATAATGACAAGGTATAAGCAGCAAAGTGTACAATTTGAGAAGCTGGGACCCTGAAATGTTTTTTTTAAATGAAGAATGACTGAACTAGTAGTTTCTGTCAAATTGACTAACTGATTAATCAACTAATTGTTTCATAGTTCGTTGTATTTAATGTTGTATTTAAGTTTAAACAATAACATAGCATCATATTTATGAGCTCTTCATGTTTTGTATGTAAATCTCAAAATGTAAAGTAACTGTCAAATAGTTAACTAAAACTTGTGAAATTGTGAACAAATACAATATTTACCTCTAAAATGTAGTGTATAGAAATATAAAGTGGCACGAAAAGATAATACTCATGTAAAATTGTACTTAGGTACTGGATATCACACTACTCTGACAAACAGATTTTTATTATAAATATCAAACATTCAGTAACAAGTGAACCATGACGCTCTCGTCTCTTTTTTATCCTTCTTTTTTAACATTTACATAGTTTTGTGTTCTGTTTTTTTATTTGTTTGTTATCAGAACTGCAGGCTGCGCTGGCTGATGATGGTGATTCATCCTCTGATCCACGTCCTCCCCTGACCTCTCACACTGCAGCCAACCATGCCTCCACTTCAAAGTCAAAAACCCCATTAAAAAAAGGTTTAAGTTACTATAAAGTTTTTCTATTCCAAAACCAAGTATATCTTCTTTAACCCATTGTTTATCTGTAGTTTATCACATCGTAGGAATTGATTGTTTTTAACTTACTGTATAAAATGTATTTTTAAGAGTGCAAAGGGTGCTTTTATGTACTTTTAACACCTTGATATTCAGGTGCTCCACCAAGCGACTTTGAGCTAATGTCTGCCATGATGCAACGGGTGAACCTGCTGGAGAAAATAGTGAAGAGCCAATCACAGGAGATGGAGTCCAAGGTGAACAACACACACATGAACAGGGAAATTGTAATAAAAGGTTTCAAACATGTCAAACTCTCACTTTAAATGTTCTATTAAAGGATAAAAAGATTTTAGACTTGGAGGACAAACTGAGGCTTCTAAAAGAATCAGGTAACATCTGCAGACCTGAGTTGGATATTGCCCATATATGTCTAGATAAAGGGGTTTGATGCTATATCTTGCCTGTTTGTGGATGTAGGGAGCACCCGTGATCTGAGGGGCAGAGACGATCTTGAAAGAAGGTGCCAACAACTGCAGAACCAAGTGTGTGAAATGGAGGTAAGTTGATTCGATTAAACATTTCATATTGTGATTACACCATGCTGAAGTCTGCTGATCCCTGTCTTGCAGAGCTTTCTAAATGACTACGGTTTGATGTGGGTGGGAGATGGGGAGAGCAGTGACTCAGCTGAAAGTCAGCAGCCATGTAACTTAGAGAGAGGCCTCTGGCAGCCAGGTAGTTTCCATCTGCTGTCTTCTTTATAGACTTCAAGCTTTCCCTAAAAGCATTTACCGTATCTTCTACCTTAAATGATTCCTAACACCCTGGGTGTCTTTCCTGTGCAGATGCCTCTGTGGTCAGGAACTTCCACATGAACTTTGACCTCGTGCTGCAGAAGATCAAGGAGCTGAACGTGCTCGCAGGGGAGGGAGAGTGTTTTGTACAATCCACAGCCACGGGGGCACAGTTGGCAAAAAAGGATCCTATTCAACTGAGGCTTTACAGCAACGGGATTGTCATGTTTGATGGTCCTTTCCGCTCTTACGAGGAGCACAGCACCCAGGTGGACCAGGTTAAAAATGAAATGGAAATACTTTAAACTGGATAATTTGTTCAAATCCTCTTTTCTGGGGTCTTTGCAGGAGTGCATGCGAGATCTGATGGACGGGTATTTTCCATTTGAGCTTCAAGAAAGGTTTCCAGATGGTGTGCCTTTTGAGGTTTGTTTCTGTTTGTCTGCAAGCAAATGTGTAAATGTGCTACTTTGCTACTTATTAAAATGTTGTTGTGCAGGTTCATGACAGGCGAGGCGAGGAATTTATCTCCAGACTATCGTGGAATACATTTCCTGGTGAAGGACATGCCGTACGTGGGGAGAAAGGTGAATCATCAAATGCTGTCAGCTCTCAGTTACTTCCTCTGTCCCGCAAACATCACACTGATACTCCCAAAAGTCGCACCTGAGATGGAAACCCTGAGTCTTCATTATCATTCTTGTGGTTTCTTCTGGCCGCAGGCAAGAAGCTGAGCACCGAACAATTCCTGAACAGGTTGCCAAAGGTGGTAGTAAAGGCTGGTCGTGTAATTGATATCAGGGACTCGCTGAGGGCTGCCCTGAAGGTGAGCAGCAGCAGATATTTGTACATATAGGTCTCATGTGTTTAGCAGATGATCACTATTAGCGCGCCGTCTTGCCTCTCTGTGCTTGTGCTGAACACATACACTCACCAACGTATGCTCATAATCTAACAAGTACTTTCATTAGGGTTCATCTGATGCCCAGAGAAGCAACTCAGTGACCCTCATAGACACACCAGCACTGCAGGCCATGAAAGAGAGGTATTCAGAAAGTTGTCTTTCATTATTTGAGCACACTGATGAACTAAACTGACAATTAACCGACTTATTAGTGGTGTTCGGTCATTAGAAACTCATGATGCGCAGACCTGCATTGTTCAGATCCTTAGTTTGAAATTGTACATGATATTCCAAAGCTTCCAAAGATACAAAATAAATCATCGGTAAACTATGAAATGATGCACATATCTAGAATAGTTCCATTCGATCTAAAGGTGTAGCCACGAAATACATTGCATCTTGGGTTTAATAAGACGGTCGGTGTAAGATACAAGGTGTTCTGTATACATGATGTTGTCACATCATTATGTAGCTTTACAACCACGTCGAAGCTACAAGGAAAAACAGGGTTTAGGGGGTTAAAGGAATTACACAATCCAAGAACCCACAACTGTACATGATGCAAAGGCTGATTAAAATGCTGATGTGACCACAGCGGCAGGATTGTCAAGATTGGGGAGATTACTGTATGCACTGGTCTGAAATATAGGGCAGGTCACCATGGACAGCCGGCACTCGTTAGCTTGTGATGGGATGTAGGATTTAGATCTGTGACCTCCTAAAGAAGTCTGAAACCAGTCGGAGACATCATTACATCAAGTGTGTTTTATGCCTCACAGACTGCAGACATTCAGCGCTGACCGGCCTCCATCTGCCCACGATGTTATCACACTCAAGGTGAAGTCAGAAGATGGGAATCACACTTACATATTGAAAATGTGCTTCTCAGAAACAATCGGCCACCTGCGGCTGCATCTGGACAAACACAGGTGAGACCACGTCCTCCTGTACGGACAACGTATCGCTTTGTCTTTACAACTATGTGACGCTGGTTGCTTGTTTTTCTTGCATTACAGAGGGGATGGTCTCCCTGGTTATGACATCATCAGTGCGTATCCACAGGGCCGCTACATTGACGACTGCCAGACGCTCCAATCGTGTGGGCTCACGACTAACGCTACTCTGCTGCTGCGAAAGAGGCAAAACCCTTATTCAGTGACTGAAGTCAATAAAATAAACCTATAAAAAGTTCATGTAAGGGATTTTTAAATCTGTCATTTTTACACTTGTTACTAATAACATTAACGATGGCTCTGTTCTATTTAAGTGTCCAAGGCTGTCCGAAATCAGTCACTACTCACGACAGTCCACTGTATAGTGAGCTTGACATTCTGTAGTGCTGTCCGAATGTACAGTGAGAATTATTATGCCCATATCCCACAATGCTTTGTGAATAGTAGTGTACAACCGGTGGTCACTATCCAAGCACTATATACCATCATGCATTGCGCTGAAAGAAAACTTTCAGACGGATGAGAAAAAGAGAAACAGTAGCGCTGAATTTTTCATTTTGCCAGTGAGCTCACTATATAGTCCTCTACATTGAACTTCCTAGACAGTGAGTAGGGAGTAGTGAATGAGCATGGAGCCAGCAAGCACAATAGCAGGACCCTGAAACTGAAGCAGCTAAGTGGCATTCAGCCATCATTAATAAGATTTTTTACCTGTTTTTTCTTCTGTGACATGTGATGTCTGCTGTGAAAAAGGCCCACTGAGATATTCACTTGGTGAGATGTACGCACTGATGCAACTTTCTCTGCAGATACCGCTTAATACCAGTGATCTCTTTGTTCCTCATTTAAAAATTGTAACGTTACACCTACTTACGTTACACATACTTACTTTTATGTTCCGTAACATGAGCACAGGGATTGCTGTACCTCTAAACACTGAGTTCTGAGAATCTATGTAAGTGGTAAGAGGCACTAAACTTTATGATGCAGACAAAAAGATATTATATGTTGAGCAAGTGGTCATTGGTTAATACCCGACCTGCTTATTAAAAGATAAGCATCATGGCCAATAGCGATACAGCATATCGAATCAGTGCATTCTATAACAATAAGGTAGTGGTTCTCTATACAGAAGGGAAGAAAATCAATCCAAATGAAATCCCCCAAAAAATCTAAACAAAGCAAAATGTTGAAAATCTTTATTTCTAAAATATGCAAATACAAACAAGGACAAAAGTATGAAAATATAAACATCTTTTTCCCTTTTGCAAAAAACACTTGAGATGTTAAGGCATGCGGAGCCTGACTTTCCAAAGTTAAACCTTGTGCTTGTGCTACTTGAGTTTTTTTTAAAAAGGTCCCATGAAATGAAAAGTGGCTTGTGTCCCCCTGGGTGTGTTCTGTATAATTTGCATATTTTTATATTAAAATCCCTTTGTTTTTCTGTAAAGTGTCATGTTTTTTTTAATGGCTTATCCTGCACTCAGGGCAAATATAAAATGTAGGGGTGATCCAGCCAACCCCTCCCATCATCATCATCATCATCATCATCATCACCACATGGGATTAAAACATGTCCGTCTGCTTTCTGAAGGTGGTGAAGGACTTCTGCCAATCTTTAAGCTCTGCCATCATTAAAACCCAGCCCTAACATCTTGTCTTACATAAAAAACATGTCACACCACAGGACGATCTAAACGATCTAAAAGCCACTTCATGGGACCTTTACACACTGTGGATGCCAGGTTTGCTCAAACACATTAGCACATTGTTAAAACAATACGTTAGGAGGACCCACTGAGTTGTCAAATGCAAACAAAAAATAAATAAATACTGAAGATTAATACTGTTTCTCAGTCATACATTTATCAAACAGTTAACCACTCCGTCAAATGCGAGTCAGCCATGATCAACCTGAAATGTACAATATACTGAAGTTGACCTACAAAACGCCACACAGACTGAAGAGTTTCAACTAACTGAATTCATCTACCAGCAACAGAAACAGTGTAGGCGCCTCCACCAGCTCTGTGATGTGGCCCACAGGTATCTGCTACATTCAGAGTCAGGGAATGTATTGGCTATCCTACTGGTTGATACACTGAGAGAAAGGTCGTGCTGGAAGAGTCCGCTGCAGACAGCCCTTTGCGGTTGGTCTAAAAGTGAATTAGCATCGTGGTTGCAAACGTGACAGAAAGGCACATGTTGGTGTTCATTCAGAACAGGGCCTGCAGCAGAGGGAAGCGTTCTCCAACATTCACAGACTTGCGCAACTGCGTCGGCCAGAGCTTCTTTGGTAATAAAACTGTTGGGAGGCCTGTTGGTGTGAGAAGCTGATTTGGTATTAAACCCTTCAGTTGTCAAGTGTTATACCTCACAGCGGAGTCTAATGTTACGCCCTTCACCATTTTAAATAATGGCATGTTAGTAACATTTCCTTGTGGACTCGGTTAAAAGCACAGAGTTAAAATATTTTCAGTTGATTGTCAACCACTTCTTAAGTAATCCCCCTCGACAGGGAAATTAAGATTTAAATAAATTATATTTGTGGGACTCCTACACAAATAATTATCCACTAGAGTGGAACAAAAAATATAAGACTGTTTGGTAACTGACAGTATCATGTCATTTTTTTAAAAACACACACACACAATGCTTAAGTATCAAGTATTAGAGGTAAGTTATTTTCTGTTAGCCCTTAGACTAAAATAGATGAACTCACCGGGGGGCTGGGGGGATCTGAGCTAGAGGCAGGCGGCTTGAGAAATTACATACAGTCGAGAGAAGGAGAAGCTAAACCATTTGGGCTTTCCTCTGTCCTCATTTTAAGAAAATTAAAATCTAGTCCTCTTTCTGACATTCAGGAAGTGAAAGACGAGCCCGTTTTAGGTGCTTCAGGCGGTGGAGCGGGGCGTATGCAAGTTTCTTCCATCACCTGGGCAACAAGGTTATTGGGTGATGCAGTTCTCTCCCATGTCCTGCGCGTAACGGTCCAGTATCACGTTGCGTAGTTCCTCAACGTCTCGACGGAGCTGCTGAGCTTCAACCAGCTTCTTCTGCAGCACCTCTGGACTCATCCAGTCCTCGGACTGCTCCGCCACCGGCGGGGGCGCTGGAAAAACAAAACGTGACCGATTCACATTTCACCACACTAACTACTCCCTTATCACATTTAATTAAAAAGGTACCTTAACAACAAAAGACAGAGCACAATACAAAGTAATTGCGTACCTGTGAGACCAAGCAGCAGGGAGAGGTTGGGGTCTTGTCCCTGAGCTCTCTGGGTCAGGATGCTGCACAGGGAGCGCAGGTCGCTGAGGCAAGAAGCAATCTCGACATGTAGCCTCTGTGTGAGTCGAGCCCCAGCTGGCTGCAGGGCAGAGGAGGCCTGGCTAGTGCTCCTCTGCTCTGGGTCACTCATTTGCTCCTGCAGGGTCAGATTCTGCTCCATCAGCTCCTGGTTCTGGGCCGACAGCTGAAACCCAGAAGCCAGCGTCAACATTATCCAGTCAAAGTGCCAGGACTCTCAGGTGCTCTCCATACAAAGAATCAGCATCATTGTTTTAGTCTCCCTCACCTCCTTCATGGCTGTGTGGAGCTCTATCACATTCTGTTCTTTGGCCAACACTTCTTCTCTGAGCGCCTGAGAGCTGCTCTCTTCCTGAGATATCTGCTCCTCCAAAGCCTGCAGATGCAAACAATTAATGTCCCACAAAAATGTTAAGTGACTACAAAACAGGACAGTCATCGCACAAATCATATCAATCCTTGATTGAGCGGATTGTGAGCAGATAATCACCTGGATCTGGGAGCCAAGCTGCTCCATCATTCGGTGCTGCTTCTCAATGACCTGCAAAGAAGAACGGAACTTTAAAACAACTTTCTACTTGGACAGAATGCAACAATCATCTCCTACTCTTTTAGTTTTTTATATCAAATGGTGTCACCGTTTGTCCTCCCTGTTCTGGAAGGCTGGGACCTAAGCTTCATGGCAATACTGTGTGTATGTGTGTGCGCTTATGATCAGAAGCATTTACTTTGCAGGTGAAGCAAGCATAGAGAATATATTTTTTTTTTTAAATTAAAAGTTGCCACGCTCTAAAAACAAGGACAAACCACACCAACAAAATATGACATGATTGAATGTGGAAAGTTTGCTGCTGCATGCTTAAACCTCAACATACACAAACTTACTCTTGGTATTTTGGGGCTGCTATACAGGTTTAATACTATAAATTATGCATTTAGTGTTTTTTCTAAGCCCCAATTTATCAAGTTTCCCTGTCCCGCGAGTATTTCAAGTACCCAGATGAGCTTTTAAAGATAATACACACAAAACAGACAAACCTTTTTGAGTCTCTGCTGCTCCTCTCTCAAGGTGCTGTTCTCTCCTCTGAGCCTCTCGATATCCAGGGACGGCAGCCTGGCGCCGTCCTCCAGGCCCTGCTGCACGCGCTGCTGCATGCTGATGCAGACAAACACAGAACACACATTATGCACAGTTATTACTGTTTGGACAAACATGCCCACTGAGAACATAGTACATAGTACTGTCGCGCTGTGTGTTGCGCATACTCGGTAATGGTGGTCAGCAGGTCTCTCTCCCTGCGTTTCTGATCTTCCAGCTGGGTGTCCTTTTCTCGCAGTTGTGAGCGTGTCGTCTCTAGACAGACTTCCAACTCTCCTACTTTGTCTTGTAGCTGAGCCACTTGCTGTTCAGCCTCTAGAAGCTGATGGGGGTGGGGGGTGGGGGGAAACATGTCCAGGTTTAATGATTTACACACTTTGACCCAAGTCAATCAGAGCAGACCCTGTAAGAATGGATGACACTGAAGCAGAACTGTCCCAACCTGCTTGTTCTGGCTCTGGTAGTCCTCCAACGTGGGAAGGTCGGCTAGGTAGCGCTCCAGAGTCTCAATGCGCTGCTGGTTCTCTCTCTTCAGCTCCGACTCCTTCTGACACTTCTTCTTCAGGTTGTTGATGTGCTTGTCTCGACTGCGGATCTGCACAAATGGGCAAGTGGGATAATATTCTCAAAAAGCAACAAGTGACAGGTGCTACAGGTGCCCATTCAGAGCTCGCAGGAAGTGAGAAAACTCAAGAACGTGTGACAAAGTGTTCCTACAAAACACCATCACATTTCGTCCCCAGAGGAGACGCTGTGGCACCTTTCATATTTCTCTATGAAAATGTGTGAGTGTGTGAACTTATTATGTCAACAGTTATGCGCAGCGTGTAGGATCTATTTATGTAATGAGCTTAACAGTGATTTTTATCAGTATCGTGTCAGCATCTCTGGGGAGAGAAGACTTTCCTGTACCGTGTTTTGTTTTTATTATATCAGCTGCCTGGCCCTGTTGTGGCAGGAAGGGGGAAGCGGCTTCTCTTCGTTACTAACATGAACAAAGTACATACATTTGATTGCAGTTCTCAACCGATAAATGGCACTAAAATAGAAGCAAAGTAAACGGTTTGTAAACATGGAAATCACTTAGACCTCTCAGTGCCATCTATTGCATCATCGCTGTTTGGAACACAGTATGTTAGGAAGATGTGTTAGGCAAGCACTAACCCTCTCTTCCTGTTTCTTCATCTCCTCTGCGTGTCTCTCGCAGGTCTCCTTGAGGCTGTCAGTAAGTCTGCGTGTCTCGGCCTCAACTGCGCCCAGTCTGCGCTCTGCCTCTGCTTTTTCCATAGCGACGCAGTCGGTGCGCTCAGTAAACTGAGCCCTCAGGAACACGTTCTCCCTCTGGGCCTCCTGTAAAGCCACAGTGTGATACGAAGGTTTAAATCAAGGTTCTTGAGGCTGAATAGTTTGTAAGGACGGCGACAGTATAACGCAGGGTTTCAAGTGGGAGCTAGTGCACGTTTTCACTAACCTGGAGCCTCAGCATACACATATCCCCATAAGAAGCCCCTCGGCCCAGGAGAGCTCCATGGACTTGAAGCTCGCTCTCCCTCAGACGCTGCTCTAATTGGGTCATATGCTGCTTTTGTCTGCATCACGACCAGGTCCAACCATCATCATCATCATCAACACAAGAACAATAAAGTCAGTGACATTGTGGAGAAACAATCTCTTCAAAGCACTGTAAAGCCCCTGGGGTTAGGGGACACACACTGTATCAAAAACTATGTTATGTTGTGTGAACAAAACTGTGTTCTTGTAGGGTAAGACTGAATTGTACAATTCCACAGTATCAAGTCAAGATGAACTGGATCACAAAGCATTAAGATGATCAAACAGTGCCCCTACATGAGCAGCAACATGGTCAGAAACACTTGCCTCTCGATGATGAGCTCCTTCTCCTTCAGCAGACTCTCACTGGCTTTGACCAGAGCGTCCCACTTGCCAGACTCTGAGTGAACAGGCGTCGAGTACAGCGATGGGTACTGACCCACCCCGGCACTCATCAACTGCAACAATGTGGAGAAAATATGCAAATGTAATAAGAGATACATTTGTAACCCTGAAAATAAATAAACTGTGTGTGCGACTGACTTCCTTCCACTTTGTCTCGGCACGGTAGAGACAGTGTAGTGCGTGCAATGCAGGTGTTGACAGAAACACAAAAATAATGGCACAAAACCTAATGCAAAACAGCTCAGGAATTACCGCAAGCCCTGTTTAGCCTTAGCAGTCATGCGACAACAGAGCAACAGATACTCTGTCAATAACAACACTGTCAAGTTCAAATGGCTATCACAAAAGATTAATAAAACTTGAGTGTCAAGCAGGATAGAATGTAATTCCACCCCAGTCACTACTTAAAGCCTTTTGTTCCAACACACACTGAAAACACTGTTGACGGTTGGTGTTTTCTGGTGCTGTGAAGAATTAATTCAGCACCATAAATGAAGGGTCCCCTCAAATCGCAACTTTAATCATTTAGTTTATTTTGGGGGTCATCGTGAGTAAAAGCAAGAAGTTCTACAATTTCTTCATACAGTAAAAACTTGTGTGCAGGGTTTGACAACCATGGCCCTATAGACCAAATACACCAAATACTCCCTGTAGGTCTTTGTTGGCTTTGTGACACCCTGTGGTCACAAAGTGTTCTCCCTATGCTGGATGTACTTTGCCTTCGCCATAGCAACATTACAGTTTCACAAACATCCCAAATCCAAACTAAGACTGTGAGAGAATATATGTACCTTATGTTTACAAAAAGAACTTGAGTTTTTAATTTAAATACATTATAAAAATATATTTTCATTTTGTTAGTCATTTATTAAAGTGTCCCAGTTAAGGAGGGCAGTGTTAGTTGCCTTTTCTGTATTGTTTTTACATAACTTTATATTCGGCCACTAAAAATGTACCAATGTATTAAAATATTAGCGTCTATTCCTGCTTCTGGGTCCAATGGGAGTATTCTGCCCAGTCTCAGTGGCTGAAATAAGTAAAACATCTTTTTGTTTCTTTTCACAACTCTTATTAACACAATTAACACCATCTTTAACACACTGTTAAAGAGAAGTGGCAACTGTCACTTTAGAGTGGTCAGCATCTGCCATGGCAAGACAAAAAAAAACTGCAACACTGCTGAAATGGTAAAGAGTTTCTGCGCAGCTCTTTACAGATTGCAAAAGGGAAGCTGGGTACACGTTGATCAAGCATTTTCTGAATTGAACAAGTAAAAAGAAACCTGACAGTAGAAACCAGCAAATCCTTTGAAGTTCTTTTGATTTTAACGATTGACCTGACAAATCTTGCTATAAAATAGGACATGGCGTCTGTATGGCTTCAGGCTTGGTTTACTGGAACATTATTTTTCCAGTGATGACCTATATGTGTCAAGAACTACTTGACACAATCTACTCCAATGGCCTTTACCTAATCAAGGTGTTCCTCAAAGAATCACCTTCACCCTATTCATAGCAGCCAAAATCAGTTTGTTCTGCCACCAGTGAGAAAGAGTGACATCAATGGCTACCCTCTATACTATGACCCAAAAAGAGCAATGACAGTGATGGAAAAATGGGGGGGGGGGGGGGGGGGGAAAGAACATATAGTTTTAGATAAACAACTACCATGTTTTTTTATATTGCCCGGTGGGGGTTGTTAT
>JAVQJL010039566.1:0-13383 GCA_036024295.1 Nannoperca obscura
TCTTTCTCAGCAGATGTCATGTTATTTATGTAATCTGAAGGAGGTGAAGGTGGGGGTGGGAGAGGGGCTGAGAAGACGCCCACGTTGCCAAGTGGAAGTCGGGGGGTGAGGATGTTATGACCAGGGGAGAAGCAGGTGCCTCTTAATGTTTATGAGCAGAACATCTGCGGACGGATACCTCAGAGACGAGAAGGGGAGGGGAGGTGGAAAGCGAGTAAATGCGTCAACATTCAGAAAAGGTATTTTAAGAAGTGAGACTTTCACCAGATATAGACCTCCGTCTCATTTTTTATGTGCTTTTTTACTGGTCCTCTCTCTGCCTTCATCTTTAATCCTAAATCATGGACAGGATCAGTTGGTTATTTGCTAATGACCAGCATTATTAAAAGTTGAAATTATGAAAAAAGACATTCTTGAGATCAGACATTGATGGGATTAAACTGTGTGACGTGTGCTATATGTGCATTTATGGGTTTGGGGGGATAACTGTGAGTGAAAGCTGACACAGCTACAAATGTGGGAGGAAAATGTGTGGTTTGTGAGCACAATGGGCTTTGTGGCTGGAGACATTTTCATTTCAGTTCCCACTGGCTGGGTCTGCTTCAGGAGGGAGGACCGGGGCGTTCACTGAGATGGGAAAGGCCTTTTTCTGTTATATATGTATATGGATTACTTTGCATTATATTACTCCCATGATAAGTTGAATACACTCACACTCACTGTACCCTGAAAAACAAGTGTTATTGTCATGTGAATAGATATTTCCACTTGATCCAGCCCTATAGCAAATGTGCTGCTCTAAGTATTCTGTTCGGGCTTTCCTGGGAAAATCTATTCGGCACACAGGAAGTGACACATTTTATGTTTCTGGCCGCAGCTACAGCGCTTGGTTGGAATAAGTAGAAGAACAACTGCGCGGTTAGTGTGAGCAGAAAATCCCATCATTAAATAGAAAACAAGGAAAAAGCTGTCACAGGAGTGGACTGATTGTTAAACGGAGCAGTGATCTCTGGGAAGTTTGTTGGAAAACCAACACTAATGAAAGTTTTGCACCAACAATGTTAAAAACAAAGGAAATCACGCATAATATACTAAAATATTTATACATCTAATATCCTCACAACTCATTTTTGATTTATAAAGAGCAAGTGAACAGGCTCTGCAAATGACTAAAATAAAATCAGATTAACTTTACAGGAGCTGACGAGGGTGGAGTACAAGCAGTGTGTGTGTGTGCATATGACTGTACATGTGTAACCACACCAGACACATTCACAGGTCACTTGCGGGCGTGTTAGGTGATTGCAGTAGCCCTAAATGAAAACACTGTCCATGTGCGTGACCGCCAACACCGTCTCTCACACACTGGGGGATTAAGAGTGGTAGAGGGGAGAATAAACGTGGACTCCACCAAAGATCACAGTTGTTCCTGCTCCACTCACTCTCTAAAACATCTTGTTTCCTCTACAAAAACTATTTAGGGTGTATGGAAAATGTCATATAGTAGAATATCATTGTCCTTTGTTTAAAGTTTGTATCCATGAAATGCAATTAAACCTTTAGAAAAGTCACCTGACTAAGGAACAGCTGGTTCTCTGTTCATTGTTAGAGGATGCAACCGGTCAATGTAAAAAGGCCAGATTGAAGACGTTTTAATTGATTTAACTTAAAAATTAAGGAAATAAAAAATCAGAGGAAGGTTATTGTAGTTACTGAATTTGAAACAATCGTTAGATTGGACTTTCAGAGGTTTTATGACATCAGTTCGTCTACCTGACAGCATTAATATGCCTCAGGTTTGTGTGTCAAAGACTGTTAAGGAGCAAGAGAAAAAACATTGAGCCAAGGCTTCTACCCAGTAACCCTGGCCCTCGATCAGGAATAAAGCTACAGCAAATGAGCAGCATGTTACTTCAGGACAGTGGCTGGGGTCCAGTTAATCCACAGAGTGGTAACTGGGCAGCAGAATGTGCTCAGTCAGAGCTGCTAAAACTAAATATTTACAGGAAGGTAATAAACTCCCCCCTGGGCGATGACAATCTTGACCAGTTAACAAAAACACTGACAATTTACTGGCCCTGATGCCGTCCACCGTGATCATCAGCATAATCTGTATCTTGGCTCCTGGCATGAATATCTATAATGCTCCATGTAGTAATCCTTCCCAGGAAGCCTTTAAACGTTATACAATACTTCTTTTCACTGATGAACAACAGCAGCATGTACAAGACAAATCCTACTTGATGCTGCTTCCAACTCCAGAGGGGAAATGGAAGTGAAATTGCTTCCTGTTGATGTACAATAAATGTTTGTTATTGCTCCTTGACACACATTTCACTCTGGAAATATAATTGGTCTATGTGGAGTGTTTATTGCTGCACCCTAAGGTATCCACTGGAAGATGACTAGGAGGGGAGGAAGGGGAGGGGAGGATGCATAACATCTCTGATAACACTGAGAAAAGAACAGAATTTACAATTGTGCCCTGAAACAATTCACATTTTTTATGCTTTTTCTTATTATCTTATGCACACACAAGGCAATGATTCAGAGATCCTATTCTATAAACCATAACACAGTATCGGCTGCTGTTGTCTGACTCTGCAGCTGACTCAAGGACGTGATAACACCATTGGCAAGGAAACCTAGTGCTCAAATGCCATATACAGCCCTTTACCTGCTATTAACATAAACATTGTATGGAAATGCATCTTGGCCTCTAGTTTAACCAATAATTTGGTTAATGACTGAATACCTGCAAAATGAACAACATTCCCATCATCCTCAACTGTACCTTGTGTTTAGTGCTAATTAGCAAATGGTAGCATGCCAACATGCTGGAATAAGATGGTAAAAATTATACCTGCCGAACGTCACTCTGTTAACACTGTCACTGTAAGCATGTTAGCATGCAGATGTTAGCATTTAGCTCAAAGCACCCCCTGTGCCTAAGTACAGCCGCTAGTCTGATTATTGTCTCAGGAATGAACAAGGCGAGAGTTCAGAGACCTAAGTCTGTAACCTAAACTGTGGTATCAGCTGCTGCTTTGACATCACAGGCAAAGACACCTACTGCTAGATACTATAGATAACCCACCAATTTGTTCAATCAAACATCAACGTTAATCAGAAATGTAGAATATGTTCATATTTTGGTAACTTGCTTGTGTAAAGGAGTACAAACAACTCCTCCTGAACACAACCTTCACCGTGTTGTCACCTCATTATCTAAAAAACTCAAGCACTTAAACGTCCTTGAGGTGAAGATCAAACCCTGACCAGTAGAGAGTAATGACCTCATGAATCAAAGTAAAAAGGGTGACTGGTGAGGTAGAGCCTGCCCGCAAGTCCACCATAGGGAGGGAATATTGTGGGAGAGAGCAGGGAGTGGGTGCTGCAGCCTCTGACAGAGGCGGTATTTTGGGGGATGACGACTTTGTGAGTGAAGCTTGGCAGTGACAGCGGCAGATGCATGACAAAATCCATCCGGTCAACAGAATTCACATCCGCGGGAGGGATAAACACAGACAGGAGACTACACCTACACAAGTACACATGCTGAGCACTGGGCTTTATTGTTAAAAAATCCCAGATGAGGACAGAGCCAAACACAGTAAAAATTAACAGCCTTATTTACCAGATGTCAGTGAAATATTTGTAATATATAGACTCTCTATTACTAAACCCATACTGCAAACAGGTCTGAACCTCCTCTCTTTATCAGTGAATCTCCTACAGCAGAAAAATCTAGCTCTCTAAAGACAAACCGAATTAGTCGGGCTCCAACTTTAATTTGTACAAAGTGTCTTAGTCCAAGGGTACGCAGACAAGGAGCCTCATTGCCGTAGGACCTGCATCCACATCCAAAACAAGCACTTCGAATTCATTAAAAACAGCGTTCACGAGATCTCACTCCCACCACAAAGAGAACATTACCTAATTACAAATCCAGGGTCATTAAAAGTCCTTTAAAACAGGAGCTAATTGCTGCAAGAGAGGGTGACGTAAGCCATAATTAGAAAGCGAGCAGTCTGTCATTAAATCCCGCTAACAGCCACTCCTCACTCCAGTAGCTAATTACTGGAGTGATCAAACAGGCAGGAATCTTAATGAGTTGAAGCTGGAATATAAAATCAATTAGCGCCTGTTTGTGCATAGATTCTTGAGTTATTCTTACTTCTGCAATGCAAACAAGCTTACGAAACCAACAAGTCTGACCTCGTGCTGCTCTCAAGTACTTTGCCTCATTAGGATGTGCTGTCGGGGTTGTCTGGTTTTAATTGCCCCTGAGATACAGTGACTTTTACTTGACTTAAAGTCATTTTGTGTAGGGTTGGGCCAGTAGGGGGAGATGTCACACTAGGAGGTGGGTGATCTGTCAGGGCCAAGGGTGTATGTGTGCTTGTGTGCAAGTCTTCATACTTGCATATATAGAATGTGTGTCTATGCTGTGCAAATAGAGCATTACATATTTCATTGTATTTCAGTCATGTGTGCCGTCAATAAAGTATACACACCGTCTCACATGTTGATGTTTGGGATGAGCTGAGACCAATCTGTCTCTGTCAGGGTGTAAACTGCCTCTTCTTCATGTTGAGTCCTCCAGCCCCCTCCCCGAATTTATTTTTTAAGGGCTTTTGTTGCGATCGATTCAGAAGCCTTTTATGCAGTAATGAGCTCAAGCTGTTTAATGGAAGGACAGCACCTTTGTAATTGAAGCTGGAGTGTGAGCGCCAGGGGCAATCCCCTCAGATTAGCTGAGAATATGAATTAATGAGGAAGGATTAAGGTGACAGGTGGTTTCAATGTGCTTGCAGTGGGAAGCAGCAATCAAGCTGTAAGTAAGGGAGTCTGCTCTGAATCAACACGTGTGATGTCCTGTCTTGTAGTGTTATTCTTGTTGAATACTTTGCAGAACAGGAGAGGAAAAAAAGGACAGGGCTGTTCATACCAACAGAATTGAGCCAAGAATAAACCAAAGAACTTTATAAAAAAATTAAAAAAAAGAATGCGTCAATGTGCGTCATAGTTATAAAAACAATGCCAGTACATTGATTAAGAGGAAACATAACAATGGGATGATGCTTTTTCTGCACATACAGTACGACACACACGTACACAAACGGCATACTTTGAGGGCTTTCTGCGCTGGTTCACTGGAGCCGATGATAATGAGGCCTGGTCCTCCCATACTGCAGAAGCTTTTCAGGTGCAGCCCCTCCAGCACAGGCACGGTTGACACAGCGTAGTCCTGCAAAACACAATCCAATTAGGTGAAGCAAAAACTGAATGTGATGATTACAATGAATGACCATCTCTCTCTAGGGTGTCAGTGTTTATTTACATAGTTTAAAGTTACACAGGCATTTCTGGAAATGTGCCAGTTTAGCCATCTTGGCTCATTTTCAACTCAATAATACAAATAATAACAGCTACAAAAAGACACGCAAAACACATTAAAACCCGAACAGCAATACTGTACATATAGCAGAGCACTGCCTCTACATCTGCTGACATACTGTTTCCTCACAATTGTAATTCTATGTTGGTAGTTCTCTACAGAGTTTACAAAAAGAGATTATGTACAGCACCAATGTCATAACCCAGTAAACAAACTGTAGTAATATTGGCCGACAAATATTCACAATGTAAAGCTTCCTCATTTACTCAAATGTGGATGAGCAAAATATTAGAAACAAATGTATTATGTAGCTTAATCCTAAAAAGATTATCTTCTTAAAGATAGGGTTGGATTGTGCGAGTCCTCCTTTGTCTGTGACAATGCTTCACAATCCTTTCAAACCAAAGTGCTATAGCTCCAGGCAGTGGAAGTAAAATGCTGTGTATATTGTATTGTAACAAAATTCAAAGAGCACTGTAGTGGTTTGTGCAGTATATCAGTTAAACAGTGTCTAAAGTGGCCTTTAAAATGAAGTAGTGGTCAGCTCAGAGGCGGAAACAGCAGGAGAGTCTGTGAGATGATGTTAGGCCCAGGGCTCATGGGGATATTACACAGCAACTTGATTGAAGAAGTGTTACAAAATAATAGGAGATATAAAATGGTATTTAAAACAACTGCCATTGTTAAAAACGGAAATCTATAGTGTTTCTCTATAATATGAAATATTCACGACTAAATAAGCAACAATCAAGGTTAAAGTTTGGAAAAAAAACGTCCTTAGTTATTATTTATTAAAAGTGTAACAGTCAAAATCTGCGTAGGTGTGGTTTGATCACTTTGAGCAGGGGAGTACATTACATCCCATTTCCCCACTGAGACCTGCCCACTTCAAACCAGTGACAAAAGACAAAAACACAAATATAGAAATCTCTCATGTGGAATGACCAAAGCTGTTCAAACTATGGCTGAAAATGTAGTGTTCATGTAGGACCCCATCGCTCTTGGTAAAGTCCGATGAAGAAAATATGTTTTCAGGGCCTTTAAATCTCTCATGATAAAGGCAGCATTCAGCCATCAACTGTATCCATATTGATGTTATTTGGTCCATATTAGTGCAGCATACGATCATTTCTACAAGACTGTATAGGGGTGAATAAGGTTTTATTTATTTTAAGCCTTCAGCAGCTGATTTTGGACTGACCCCTTCATTAAAATGCCAGTTGAAACCCTTGCAAGTATTAAAGCCTGGGGTCCATATTTGAAGAATTATAGTATAGCGCAAACTCTGCTGAAACAACATCATTTTACCACCGACTTTGTTTTGATTTTGATGTACTGATTTACTGGACTGGAAAGAATTTCTCCACTTTCAAGTTGATTGATTGAGCATTTGATACTTGGACTCCCAGCCTGTGACAGTTAGACATACTCTAAGCCTTTTGAGAGTTGAAAAAGAGTTGAGTCCTACAGAGATTTGTTAACCTTGAAGTGATACAGAGCTGCAATTTGAATTATTATAGGATATGAGACTCTGGGCTTATTTTCCTTCTGAATGTATGCGAATACATTTATATGACTGTATAAATTTCCGTTTACGCCTTAAGAACTTACTTCCAACTGACATCCATGTGTTTTCTCAATCACATAATATGTTTTGAATGGTTTTTATGGCTC
Organism: Nannoperca obscura; assembly: GCA_036024295.1. Taxonomy (NCBI): domain Eukaryota; kingdom Metazoa; phylum Chordata; class Actinopteri; order Centrarchiformes; family Percichthyidae; genus Nannoperca; species Nannoperca obscura. The sequence continues at coordinate 7,076 of JAVQJL010039566.1, forward strand.
TTAGCTTCATAAAAGCCATGAAGTATTGTGTACATTTTCCATCATTACACTTCATTGTGACATTTTCCATTCAAGTATATGTTAACACATTTGGGGTCAATATTTGTACTGCATCATTAGCTCAATTAAAGTGCTATGATTCAGTGACACTCAATAACGGAATAGCACTTGGCATTTCATCATGGGAAAAACTTAAATTACCCCATTCTTGATGCTTTCCTGAACTCTTTCCTTGGCACTTGTTTAGAAGATACAAAAGGACAACTGGGAATTATGCAATTTGAACTTTTTTCATTCCTTATGCATGAACAGGAAGTTTCGTTGCAGTGTAAAATTAGAAATACGAGTCATACTTTTCCCCCGATCAAGATAAATCCTTAAGGGAATTAAGGGAGACACAGTTGCTTTTCATCTGCACTAACAGGCTGATATACACTGATATACACCTCTTTGCTGGGGAAGAAAAGAAGTGGTTGACCTCTATATTACTTCTTCCCGAACAAACTCATTCAATCAACAGCACCATTGACTCTGACCTCTGCAAGGACCATAAAGAAAAGAGCTTCAACATCTGTACGCAGTTGTTGAGTGCTAAACAAACCTGGCAACAAAATGCTCCTTAATTCGATAATGAAAGGAAAAAACAACATTGATAGGAGGAATCAATCTGATAAAAAACGGAAAAAAACAATAATGGACGCTCAAGCGATTTGCCAGAGACGCATCATTAAGTCCTGTCTTATCAAAGATAACAGAACACACAGAGGAATCCATAATGAGGAATTCAAATCAGATACAGATGGGAAGACGGAGGCACAGCAATAAGGCTATTCCGGTTACCGTGATGTCTTGAACTCTTCATGCCATGACCCACCTCTGAACTTGTGAGTCAGTCGGCTTTTCTCTTTTGTCAAGGTCTCTCAGAGCAAATCCAAACCCAATCCACATAAGTCTGCAGTATGAAACTCCTTCAATGTTACAATAACAGTAAACAAGATTGATAGAATCAGTCTGTGTTTGCGACCCAGCCCGTGACCCTGTTTTTAGGCTGCATGCCCACATCCTCCCACAGTTTGCCTGAATCTGTTGTTTCAGCGAAGTTTGGGATATTTTAAATTTGTCACAAATATGTACCTTCATTTTTAAAGTAGTAAATAGCCAATTTGGTATTCTGGGGAGTGTTTACAGCAGCAGTCAATTCAACTACAGTGTTTTTGAACAACAAAGGTTTCCTTGGCACGGCTTTATCATGCAGTGGCTAGACAAGCAATTGTTCAATAGTTAGTATGATCAATATATGGTTGGTTCTGGTTCTTTCATCAGTGCTGTTTTTAGTGATTGTGTTAAATTTGTCGAATTCAAAATGGGAAAAGACAGGAGATACATTCTGTTCAATTATAATTTAAAAAGGCTTAACGGGAGGTTAAAATAAGCAGTTAATTCAGCATTTACTTACAAGGTAGCATGGAAGAATGAGCTTTCCATTCAAGTATTAACACAGAGGTACTGATTGATGTTGTGCTGTGTGTTGTTCCAACTAGGTGTACTGGTTTTAATCACAAAAATGACTCAACAGCAATGGATAAGAACTGTGAGAAACATCTATTTTCCCATAACTGGTTAACATCAACAATCTGTAAGGACAGAAGTTTACAGACAGGTTAATTTAAGTAATTAATAATAGCATGGGATGAAAATGTTCATAAAATGAATCATGAGGTGTTTCCCCCTCTAAATCAGCTGCTTGTTTAATCCCTGTGTGCAGAGGTGGCAGAGGTTTGCTGATTAAAAATGCCTCAAAGCCAGCTGTGGCCTGGACCCGGACACTAACGACAAATCGCCATCGGGATTGTTTGCAGCTGCATCCATCAGTCAATAATGTCAGAGTGCTGCGCTTCAGTGGTGCTAAACAACAAAGTAGAAACTTTAAAAAATATATATATTTTATTGTACTCTGTGCAAGTATTTATCTTTTTGGTTACACTTGTTTCTATGTCAATTGGTCTAATATTCGACTTTGCAGACTGCAACATTTACAGAGTTACTTTATATACAAATATATACAACGTCCAGTTTGTGGCAGCAACTGAACTGACCTCACCTGACACACAACTCTTTTCTGGTTTAGAAACACATCATGTCATAGAGAGAGAGCGAGAGAGATTGTAGTGTTGCAGTTGTAAAAAGGAACAATAAAAAGAATCAGCATAACAAAAAAATACAATTAACAAATACACACTTAAATCTATCTGTACAAATTGCCACAACCATTGCCACTCAGAGGAAAAGTCTCCTCTCCCGGCTCAGAGGGGAGTCATTATATACAGATATCGCAGTGGACATGAATGACTTCCTGTAGCGGTCCTTATTACAGCAGAGTTGCAGGAAACTCCCACTCAATGTGCTTTGCTGTCTGACCAGTAGGTTGTGAAACATTGTCCACTAGATATAAAGGACAGAAATGAAGGGGTGGGGTCAGGCAGAGATGGATGGAGGGAGAAATGGAATTAGAGAGAAAGGGGGTTGGAACAGAATGAAAAATCAAGATAAATAGAGTGATTATTCCGTTATCTTCCTGGTCTTTTTATCAAGCGTAGATGATTGATTCATCTCCTCCTTTCTTGTTTGCGATGTCTGACTGCTCACAGCAGAATTGTGTTAAAGGACCATTTAAGAGACTAAAGAAGACAGAGAAGTGGTTGTATATATTGAAAAATGATATATTTCTATTATTAATTGTGAGTCTGCCACTTTTCACACCACTGCACCATTTAAACTCACCTTAAAGGCATCTGCTAGGATCTCTGCTCCTCTCTGATTGGTCCGCTTGGAAAGGCCCACAAAGAACTCTCGACCTGCAAAACGACACAGAAATTGATTAAGCAATTATCAGTCCAATCCAATACAAATTATTGTATTGTATAACTAAAAAAAAAAAAAAAATCACACCAGAAATACAGCGAGCAGAACACTGCAGTCACCACAGTGTATTCTTTATGCACGCCTGTGAGAAAGGCCAACTGTGGTCAGTATGGTGGGGCACAAACAGACAGAGCCCTGAATGCCTGGCAAGGCTGCAGCAGCACACTGAGCTCAGGGATGGGCTCCCAATGTAGCGGCTGAGCCTTTACAAAATGAGCCGTTAGCTCGGGGCCCTGCCAACAGGAAATGTTTCTAGCCCTGCCATGTGAAACCGATTTCAGCTGGAAGGAACGAGAGCACAAAGCCAGTGTCTAAAAACCCAATTAAGTGTACTATGGTTTTCCTAGCGGCCTGCACAGTGTAGAAGACACTGACCGAAATGTGGACTCACCACATGGCTGTAGCAGAATGTACAGAAGATCTATAAAGACCACCGTGCTCTTGACTCGCTCTGCCCTCATCAGTTTTATTACCTGAAGCATATGAGACCCATGGCGAGAGGCCGGAGACCTGCTGCTTTGGTTTGACCGTGCAGAATGGCACACAATCTTTATGCTGCGGACTATTTTTTGAGAGACGTGCACTGAGGCGCGGGGTCATGGTGGCACAGTGGAATGTTTGTTTGGAGGATCACAAAACACGGACACACATTGCTCTTCTCAAACTCTCGGCACGAACATACAATGTTCTTATATGAAGGTAATGGATTACAGTAAAACCCATATTAAAGTGTATTATGGAACCACAACGCAAAGCATCCTGGTTATAACATTTTAACAGACTCCTGCAAGCCAATCAGAGACAAGAACATTCTGTTGCTGCTTTAAAATATGGTTTGTAATGGTTGGGGAATTTCTGCGTTTCTTTATGGCAGTTTGGGGAAAATCTAAAGTAGAAAACACGTCATTACTGACCCCAAGCATTGAAGCAAGGTGGAAAAACATGGACTCCTCTGGTAGAGATTTTATTTTAAGCTGCTCACAAAAACTAGAGGTTTAATGTGCAGGTTTAAGGCAAATATCTTTTGTGTGCTGACTGAGGTAAAAGCATGCCATGCTGGAAAATAAACTAAAAGCATCCAACCCTGAAAGACTAATACTTGTTTCCTGTTGACTGTGTGGGAAGCAGTGTTCTGTGGTCATCATATTGTGAACTGATGGAGGAAAGCCGTTCATGACCCCACGGCCACTTTCTAGTTCCACTCGCAGGACAAACTTTAGAGTTTACAGCTTTACAAGCTCCAAGAGTAGCAAAATCACCAGCACGCTGTTGTGAACATTGAGGTCTGCCATCAGGGCTTTACACTTTTATTCTTCTTAAATACTAAATAAAAGATTTTTTTCTTTTGCCATGGATTCTGATTAAGATGGGGTGTATACGCTATAAAGCTCTGTTTTTGTCATGCTCATTAATTGTGCTTTATAAAGTAAAAAGTTCAATTACGACATTAATGGGTCTTAAGTAAAATTTAATAGCAGCTGTGGGGATCTACAACCTCCTAACACACACGTCCCCCTCCACGTCTTTTAAACCAAATTGTATTTGACTTGCATTTTAGGTCACTAATGGAGAGGCTGCTTTTCATTACAAGACCATTGCAACCCCACAGCACAACAATTTAGGCTAGCATGTATCCACATTTGCACCCAGTGCTAGACAGACACAGGCGACACTGTCCCTCCTCTCAAGCTAGATGTAAAAGCCAACGTTACCCGTGTCACCGTCATAGTTTCATCAATATATTTAATTCCCGTTTAAACTAACAACTGGCAAAGTACCCTCTGATGTTTGTAAAGTGTTAGAGAAGCTGCGTTCCTCGTTGTCATGTGCTCACCCAAGTAAAACTGTTTTGATCTCTTATATTTGATCAGATCCGTTAAATGGCTTTTTTTAACGCAACCAATTGATATATTTTGGTTTATATATAAACCTAGAATAGCAATGGTAGCCCTTTAGGGATAGCAGCTACATTTCTTTAAGAAATCTTCCATATGTGGATGTCCTCTGTTTGATTGGTATAATAGGGTAGACGTTTTAGGTATTAAGGAAAATACAGTGATTGAGGGGACAAAGCTTACCTGTAAAAAGCACATCTCCTCCATCTAGTGTGGCGTTCTCGTCAGTCATTTCCACAATGTTCAGATTCAAATCCTTCAGAGCTCCTTTCATTGCCTCCGTCTGGAAGGACGACAAGGACACAAACAGAAATACACTTAAAACATCTGCTATCTGATATTAAACAAAAGACTGACCCGTAATGACGCGCAGCAAGCTACACCACATTTCCTATCTTCAGAAATATAATGATACGGTCCAGTTCTAATCAGACATCTGTAAACAAGATGATGAAAATCAATTTGTGGATGTTCATTAGATTTCGGTAAAGGCACAGTATCTCGCAGTACCCAGATTCCTGACATTGAGCACAATGAAACAAAACCTTTTCTCTCCAACAGGTTGCGATGACATCATTTTAATGAGCCATGAAATTATGTCATTTTGGAGGAAGTATGTTAAAACTTTTACAAGGCAGTGGCTGCGGAAAATAGGTACGCTGAAGGGCCGACACAAACTCTAGCCTCTTCCTGTCCTCATGTTCTGGGTCATCGGTCTTTTATATATTTATAGGAAGGAAATAAAAGGATGACTGCCACCCAAATAACATTAGCATATATTATGAAATGCATTCCCTGGACTGGAAACTTGAGGAAAGAACAGGTCTTTCTTTGGCTAAACGTTGGCTGGTCTGCTCTCCTGTTTGACCGCCCAGTGTGATTTTACTGTCCTGTTTTTGGGGTTCCCGCGGGAGTAGTTTCCAAGGCCGGTCATGTTAGCGGGAGCATCAGTGTTTCCACAGGCCCTATCTCACTATGACCTCAGCCTGCTCGCTGTGCTTTTTGGCCATCACAACGCTTCTGCTTCTCCTCATGTGTGGAGGGTCGAAGCATGAGGTCATCCAGGTAGACTGCCATTCACTTCCCGGAAAACGCGAGGAAGGCCTGCGTGTGCACACATGAACACGCAAATGTTCTTTCCGTACACCTACACACACACACACACACACACACACACACACACACACACACACGTTCCTTTCTGCATACACTCAGTTACTTCACTTACAGTTCACAGGTGCTATGATTATTTTGTCCAGCTCCTTCGTATCAATTAGGGTAGGCTAGATAAAAGAAACGCTACTCTGTATAATGCAATCCAGTTTTACAACACTGAAAACTACATCCTCCAAACTGACCACACAGATGAATCATGTGACGACCCAACCTTCTGTATGTTGGTGACCTGATCTTGAGTCTGATGGCTGACAGCTGGGTTGGCTCGTCAGTAGAGTTTACACCTGGGAGCTGGAGGAGGAGCTTAGGGCTTTT
>JAVQJL010039575.1:0-64555 GCA_036024295.1 Nannoperca obscura
TCTCTCTGACTGTGACACCCCTTGAGTGCACATCGGTGAGACCTTTCTGCAGAAAGCTTCATAAATACTCAAAAGACTTTGGTGATTCAGAGACTCTTTATTTCCAGATTACCACCACAGGGTCATGTAGTGAGTGTGGAGCATATTGACATTAATAATGTCAACCAAAGGCAATATGTATGAGATTATGTAACATAATAAACTTAAATAGCATAATGGTAAATAACAACTCTGTCTCTATCTATATTATTCCCACAGGGCCTGGCAATTTCTTTTTTTATATTGTGGCATTATAACTAGTTAAATCACTAGTTATCATGGTGTCTTGTCCCCTACTCATACATACTATAGATTGATATGTTAATGGATATTGTACAAACTAGTTATATTAGTCAAACAAATCAAAGCAAATAAAAAAATCTGATCATTTATTTTAAGCTGGCAGCTGACACCAATGAATACACCATAGGGATTCTCAACATATAGAACATCTTCAGTCCTTAAGGAAGAGGTGAATTGTAAAGGTCATTCCTTTCAAGAATAAAAATTATAAAAACATATGTTGAACTGACACCATGAAATTAACCTTTCAGGCCTAATTACGCATGTTGCCCTGAATTCCCCTGATAAGATTTAACACTTGCTGACACCACTATAGGGATATATATAGGCCATTGTTTTGCCATTTTTAATCCACACAAGATCCTGTATAACTTCCGAATGTATCATTTTCCCTGTCTCTTGAAAAGCGCTTATTCTGTCATCTCTTTGCCAAAAGGTGAACTGGGAGGACATAGACCGGACCAGTGACATTTTCAAAGTCAGATAACATAGTCTTATTATGAGTCAGGCAAAAATAAAACACATTTTTATCTGTGTATCCACATAGTCAAAGGTTGCCCGTTTAGGAAATTACAATGGGGATGATGAATTTGTAATTTATGTGATGATAACAAGCAAACAAAGTGGCATTTTAGGAGGGTGTCCACCCTGACTTTTATTAACACTGTGTCACAGAAGTGACCTGTATCCAGACAGAGGTATCATCACCAAAGACAAATGGGTAGTACATGTAGTAATTGTATTGGCTTTAGCAACTCTGTTTTAAATTTTAGATAGTTATACTATGACACTATCAAATCACTAACTGCAGAATTTTGACAAGCATTATCTACCTATTACTTTTACTAGCATAGCATCCGCCTTAGTTGTAAAAAATTTTACATATATGATAGACAGGGATGTTCCACAAATGGGCGTGGAAGGCTTTGTAGTAAAAATGTGCTGTTCCTGTGACTTTAAGACAATTTGGCAGTACACAGCCAATCAGAGCAAAGAAGGGGGAGGGAAGGGAGCGGGTGGGTAGCAACAGTTGCCCTGGTGAGGACGAAGCGCCATAGCCACGGTAGCCCTGGCGACAAGAGCCCAGCAACGAGAATCAACAACAACAACAACTGAATCCGCCATAAAAATAAAGGAAGATATTTTACCGGTGGGAAATACACACGTGGAACCAGAGGTGAAGCTCTTAACATATAGGAAATATTTTATGTCCAATTATGCTTCAGCTGAATTGTGCTATTGCTTTTTTCCCTTGTTGTTTCAGTAGCCATAACAGGCAACTGCCTTCCAGTGTTAGCTGAGGTTAGCCTGCAAGCTAGCCGTCGTAATGTTAATCATACGAGTCCGTTTCTTGAAAGAGGCAGTTTGTGCCCGAAACTAATTGACAGTGACACTGAATTGTGCCTGCCATGGCGACGCAGCCAAAGATGCATACTCAAGCAGGCCGTTGTTATGGCGATGTCAAATGCAAAAGGTACAAAATGGCGGTTGTTGTAGAGACCAGTTAGCTTGATGCCCGTGTTACCTTGCTAGATAGCTAGCATCAGTGCTGTCACGACAGGCGCGTGCTCGCTACTGCTCCCCAGTAACGGTCTCTCGTCTTTTTTAACGATCATTTACGTGCATTATGTGACTGTTTAAGACGTTATGTCTTTTCTGCAGCCGGCTCAGCAGCTGTTGGGGCAGGGGCAGAGTTGTAATGACAGGCAACTGAAATATCGCTCTGTCGAGAATGGAAAGTTGAAGAAGCTGGGGCAGGTGGCGGACATTTAACATCTAATGGGCGTGGCGAATGAGGGCGTTTTGCAGGTGCTTTGCAGGTCCGAGTTGTTGTGAACGTGTTTTTTTTTCACACATTTGCAACTGGAGAGATTTGTAATAACGTGTCTGAATCTTGTTGCAAATTGACCATTGACGCAAGGATTAAGAAACCCTCATTTGGCTTTGAAAACACAGATGTAGCATTGGTAATAAAAAACCCTTTCCTCTGGCCTATCTCTGCCCCCCCAGTCAGTTAAACAAAGATGTACAAAGGCAAGAAGTTAGTGTTTAGGATATTGTATTAAACGTCACACATTAAGGGTTAGGGATACATGTAGGTGTACATGTAATTGTGTGTGACATAAAGCATAACAACTGTATTGCAATATTAAAGCAATGTGGTATGGGATTTTCCCAACTTGTGCTACAGACATAACTGTACACAGTGTACAGTGTGCACATACATACATGTGAATGGCCATAGGTTGTGTGATCACATTACAGGTAATGCGACACCGAAATGCTTGTTCCCGTCAATGCTCCTCCCCCACATCTCCACATTAGCTGCACCACCAACAGGTCAGCCACAGTAGTACTTTCCTCTTACTCACTCATTTGCATCTAGGCAACAAATGAGAATGTAGAAAAATTCCTAATGTCTCTAGGATATGAACTGTTGACCACAAATTAAAGTTATTAGAAAAAAACACGGGGGAGGTAAATAGCAATCAGACCAGCATCTGATATTTTCACTTACATTTTTAAGAGCTCATACAACAAACATCACTTGCCTCATGTCCAAATGTTGCCCATGTGATTTTACAAGTTAGACTCCCCACTCCAAAATATTAATAAATGACTACTATGTAATATTTTACTAGAAGCCAGGACATTACTAAATTTTGTTCTGCTAGATCCTACAAAATGGGGAATTGTAAGATCCCTCCTACCTACCAAAACTCTTACTAGATCTCTCTCCCCTGCCCTGTCTCTATCTGAATTATTATACAGCAGCTTGAAAGATCAAATGACATTAGGTTATTCGAACCAAATAGTACCCAGACACAAACATTTAAAGCATTAATCCTGCGCATCAAATCTTACACCACCCGTCTCAGTAACAGTTTTTTTCCACAGGCAGTCAGGCTGATGGATAGCTGATGCACTCCCACATGCAATGATCACTTTTTGTAATAATGCACTCATGTTACATGTGAGTGCACTGGGTATGTGGTTATCTGGGTTGTAAGTAATTACTATTATGTGGCCTGGGAGGGTTGTTGTGGGCTTTAAATGTTATAGTATGGATGGGCTGTATTTAATTATATACACAAGGGATGAGAGAGCTGGGGCATAAACATTTCCCTGTATTTGTGACAATAAACTTAATCTTGAACTTGGGTTGACCACTTCAGATCATCCCTCAGTTACTAGAAATGCCTAACTAGTCACTTGCTTCTCTTTCTTAGGGTGATTCCCAGCTCTTGTAATGGCCACCTCAGGCTACGTAGGTGAGATCCAGCCAGCAGCCCAACCCCAGGGGGCTGGTGTTACAGTCACACCGGGACAACCTGACGCCAGCTCCACCCCTCCAACTGCCACTCAATTTCTGGCCGAGATTCAGACTACTGTTGCTACGCCCACTGTCCTCACACCCACAGGACAAACTTCTCCCACTGATCAAGCCGCTTCCATCAACACTCAAAAGGCTACAGCTGGTAGTCAAGCCCAGTCCACAACACAGACGCAGCCAGCCCAGACGCAGTATGTGACTGCAGAGATCCAGGGCTCCCCCACACAGTCTGGAAATGCTCAAAGCACTCCTCAGTACATCGTTGTCACAGTCACAGGTAAGGGCTGAACATCACATACTAATGTAGACCAGGCTAGTTTAGGGTGATTACACATGCACAGAATCAGTGCTTTACTCAATCAATCCATATTTTAGCAGTTACTCTACTTGTTTCAAGACTTATGTCTAATAAAGATGCCTTTAAAAAAAACTTCTAAAAAGTGAAATAATGTCACCAACTTATGAATGTATTTACATTCCTCTCTTTGTCCTTCAGAGGGTTCTCTTCACTCAAGTGACAGTGTGTCGGACTCGAGCCCCCCTCCAGCTGTGGTGCAGACAGGAGTTCCCACGCAGGTAGTTCAGCAGGTACAGGGGGCACAACAGGTGAGTTATGTACATGCGCACAAACACAACATGAAATAAATGTTTCCTTGACTCTTAAAACTATATAGTATCTTTATCTCTGCAGAGGTCCGTGGTGCAGGCCACCTCTCAGATAGCCAAGACTGAGCCAGGCACACAGCTCAGTGTCACCAGTCTACAGCCTGTTCATATTAGTCAAGAGGTAAGTCATGCACACAGAGCAACACATCATCAACATTCATCATTGGTAGTCAAATGTCACCAATGCCAGCATGCATTTGAGGAATACAAACAAACACACGGGTCATCACAGCTTTCATCACAAAATTGGATCACATCACGTCACACACGTGACATCCAAAACTTTACAATTTCCTCACATTTTGGCTTTGTATTAGTCAGCTAATCACATCTGTGGTTGAACCTCTGTCGGCTTCCAGCTCCTCCCTAGCACCGAGGTGACAGCGTTAATCAGGGATAAGAATCTAGAAGAATGGCAGCTGCGTCATGAGATAGGACAGCCAGAGTACCAGGCCTGGGCATCAGCAGACATACAAGAATGCTGTGGAAAACCCCTTTACCTCCCCTTGGACCTCCTTCAGTATTACCAATCACTGTACTTTCTCTCTGTACGTGCGGAGAAAGAAATAGGAGCCCATCCTGCAGTCACAAGCTCATGCCCTGAACAGCCACCACTGCAGGCTACATCTGCCACTTTTCAAGTAGGTCAGGGACACAAGGGAGACTGCTGCTATAGAGTGAAGGAAACCGAGAAACTGTGTGTAGCTAAGAATAAGTTCTAATTGCAAACAGAACTATACATGAAAGGTGTCAGAAATCTTAGGCGATGATACAGCTGATATGGTCCAACTTGGCAGGCGTGGATTTATTGGATTTGTGTGTGTGTGTGTGTGTACCCACTCCATAGGTCCAACAGCAGCTCACACCAGTGCCAGTGCAACATGTGTACACCAATCAAGTGCAGTATGTGGAGGGAGGAGACACCAACTACACCACCAGCACCATGTTAGAATAAAATAGTCTCCATCATCTAACAATCCTAAACCTTTGTACAGTTTAATTTCTCCAACAGTTTCTAACACGTCTTTTCATGTCTTTCATCCAGTCGTTCCAGCGCCTTCCCTTACACTGACACACCCCTGTACACCCAGACCACAGCCGCTCAGTATTATGAAGGTCAGCCAACCTCAGGCTCACAGGCCTCCACCCCTGGTACTCCTCTAACCGTCTCTGTGACTGCTGGCACAACAGGGGGGGTGTCTATGTTTGTGGCCCAGCCCACCAGTGCAGCAGGGGGAGGGGCCACTGTGGTGACCACAGGTGGCACCACCAATGGGGCTGGGGAAGGGGCAGGCACCAATGGTGGCGCGGCAGGCAGCTATGTGATCCAGGGGGGTTACATGCTGGGAAGCAGCAGTGGAGGGGCAGCTGGCAACAGCCAGAACTACTCACACACCGCCCGCGCCTCCCCAGCCACTGTGAGTATTACAGAGGGCGAGGAGAGTAGCGTGCCGTCGGCAGACAAGAAGGTATGCAGAGGCGCCAAGCGCAGAAATTTCTTCTCGTTTTGTTCTCATCCACACAACCCTTTAGCGGCGCACACAGATGACGTCATAGTTTTGTCCAGTGGAAAGCACAATTAAAAATGTGGAGATTCTTATTAGGACCAAAAAATGTTAGCTGTGGGTGATGTAATACTTTTAGTATTGATCACAATACATCTTGCTGTAGCATGCAGTACTCACAATAACTGTGATTTCTTCTGCAAAGAAAACAAAACCATGACCTCATCATTTTCATATCATTACAGTGCATGTGACGAGGGGCATTTTTATTTGCCTGAAATGCCCCAACACTATATCGTTCATTCAAAATTCATCATATTGAACCCCATATGATAATGGTAACTGGCCTATATTTGGCAAACATCCCATCAGTATTCCAGGTCATTAATTCATTGCATACCAACGTTGTATGCCACGGCACGCAAACAAACGTTTTTGTGTTTTCATTCCCAAATGATCGACAAAGAGTAAATGTGTGGATTTGTTTGTGTTTGTATAATTTATCGATTAGAAAAATGTGCGCGCATGTACTGTATATTGAGCTGAAAGATGTGGGTAATGTGTTTACGAATACGTGTGCGTATTTTTGTGTGCACCTACTGTATGTTGACGTGTGTTGTCCCGTTTGTATCTATTGGCTTTGCTAACTGCACCAGCTATTTTCTTCTTTTTTCTTTATTGCCTGCGTGTCAGGTACAGTGGTTGCTGGACAACTACGAGACAGCTGAAGGAGTGAGTCTGCCACGTTCCACTCTATACTGCCACTATCTGCTGCACTGCCAGGAGCAGAAACTTGAGCCTGTTAATGCTGCTTCTTTCGGGAAACTCATTAGATCTGTGTTCATGGGGCTACGCACACGGCGTCTGGGCACACGGTAAGACAGGTCATCATACACCCTAAAGTCAGGTATAGAAGACATGGGTGCACACATACATATTCCCCTTTCATACATAGCTTCCCTGTATGACATAACAGAGGTTGTTTATATTGACACCCTTGCTAATGTCCTGATTTTTATTTTTATTTTTCTGTCAAATGTGTTTCTGTTGACTGAAACAAATTAGACAGAAAATGTTAGTTATCATCATGACATCACAGAGAGAGCAGGCACAGAGAGAGAGAGGGAAGTGCAGAGACAACACTTTCTCCCACAATCTCTCCCTACCACAGCGATGCATGTCAGCAGCACAGACGTCCACTTTATACGCACTGTATGATCCGCATGCATATAGATCTCAATTAGTGGACACCCATGCAAAGTTTCCTACAAGAGACCAATTCTAAAGACCAATGGTGATTTTGTAAAGCTCCTTGGAGCCTTGCAAAATGTTCGCCTACTGTAGGAAGAAGTGTGGGTAGAGATGAAGACAGACAGCATGTGAGTGGGTGAGTGAGTTTGACAAAGGAGGGGAGGGGGAGCATTTTAGAAATGTCTGTTAAACAATACACTATGTACGGTTATTGTATTTTATGAAATTAAAGATCTATTTTTTTATCAGTCTGTGTTGAAACTATGGGGGACTTACCATAGGTTTACATAGACAACATAAACCCCCTATTCTCACGTCCTTTTGTTTTCTCTTTTATACATTTACTATGGAAGACAGATTTGCCAATGCAGGTCATATTTTGTGTAAAAACATTTTATCTGTTCCTTATAGGGGTAATTCTAAATACCACTACTACGGGTTGAGGATCAAAGCCGGCTCTTCTCTTCTCCGTCTGATGGAAGATCAGCAACATCTGGCCATGAGGCAGCAGCCCTTCTCACAGAAACAGAGGTACAAGCTCAAACATCTGTTGTCTATCATTGCACAACTGTTACCATTTCTCTTTAATATCTGTTGTGTCACTGTATCGCACACTATATATGTTATGTAAATTCCTCTCACAGTTCCAGACTATATGTGTGTTATATAATGGGGCAGAATAATGTCTCATATTATTATTCATCATCTTTGTGTAGATCTGAATGTTTCATTTTCTTAATTGTATGTTCTTTATCCCTGTTCCTATCAGGTTGAAGCCCGTGCATAAAGTAGAGGGAATGACCAATGGCACCGCATCCGGAGCAGGCCAGCAGCAACAACAGCAGCAGGGGTCAGGACAGGTGGACATCAGCACCCAGGTTCAGCAGTACCAGCAGTTCCTAGGTGAGTTCAGTGAACAGTGAACAAATGCCTACAGGAATACAAGTTATAATTACGGATTTGCCTGATGGTATGATGGTATTATTGTGAAAATACTATATACTTACATAAAATACAATATTATTTACAGTTAAAACTGATTACCCTCTGCTTTTAATGTGACTTCTCCTTGAGTATCCCGTTTTCTTGTGTCCCGTGTTCCAGATGCATCCAGAGCTCTCCCAGAGTTCCCAGACATCGACCTCCAGGGGAAGTCTCTGCCAGAGGGCATTGAGCTGGAGCACATAAAGAGCTTTCAGCTGCTGTACAGAGAACACTGTGAGGTAACCGGCTGAAAGGACATTGGTTAGCTGGCTGGCACCAGCTAATGAGGTTGCCTTTTCTATCTATAGTTCTGTTCTATAGTTATCAGTGGAAGACTTCTTTGAATGAAAGCACCCACTGTAACTTAAAGTACTCAATACTAACTGAACGTGTACTGGGAAAGGGAAAAGTCATGTTGCTAGACAACTGAGAGAGAAGATGCCTCTAAAGGAACTCAGCTAACAATAAAAGTGTGGTCCATTAATAACTTATGCGCTCCTTTTTCCTCACATTGTGTACTCAAGATGTTCTCTCTGTGCTCTGGCAGGCCATACTAGACGTGATGGTCAACCTGCAGTTTACCCTGGTGGAAACTCTGTGGAAGACCTTCTGGAGGTTCAGCCAGAGTCAGGCTGGAGATGCCACATTGGCTGTGTGAGTGCTCAAGACATACAGACAAACATTCCAAATTCAGATTTTGTCCTGAACATGGTAAAAAAAAATATATATATCTTATTGCAGAAGCCCTTTTATACAAAATGCAGGTAATTAATACTGTATGTGTTGGCAGTCATGATGAGTCAGAGAAGCGTCTCCCAAAGTCCTGCCTGGTGTTGCTGTGCAAGTATGAGCCGGTGGTGCGCTGGAGTCGTGACTGTGACAACAGCCTGTACCAGGGCCTGGTGGAGATTCTCATCCCTGATGTCCTCAGGCCCATCCCCAGTACGTCTCTTCAAGAAGAATGCTTATGTAGTAGTAAAACATCATACTGTGAAATACAGTCCTCCATGCCAACTGGGACTATTTAGAATGAACCTATGAGAGAACAAAGGTTACGCAACATATCACATATACAAACAAGGATTTTCTTTATCTTGGGAAACATTTGGACTGGCTCTGTAGTAGGACAGCGCACAGTTTTCCCTCACTGCGCAACTACTGTTTTTTGTTTAAACCCGACTTACTGGAATTTAGACTTAATTTTTTTACGTTTCAGTTTCAGTTTTAGTCAGAAATTAAAATAAATTTCTTAGAACACGGCTATGGGAAAGGATCTTTCCTTTCATCCAGCTGCACTGCTGCCACTCCTGCCAGGTCCTACGTGTTTTTTTCCATTAAAATTGGAATAACCTACTACATTTGGTAATGCATATACATCGCCAGGAAATCCGTACAGCAGAAACTTAGCTATATTAACCAGGTGTTTGATAATCATTTATGTATTAAAGTCTCATCACTTTTTTTGTTGCTGCCCCCAGGTGCCTTAACTCAAGCCATCCGCAACTTTGCAAAGAGCCTGGAGAGCTGGCTGACCAACGCCATGATGAACATCCCTGAGGAAATGGTCCGCATCAAGGTACAGTCCCTTTTGTATTAGCTTGCAGTTGGTGGAACAACATGTTTGTGAGTCATGGAGCAAGCTGCTTTTTAGGCCTGCAGAACCAGCCATTACAAAACTATATCTTTGTTGAGACTGATTGCAAGCTTAGAAATGATTCGGTGTAATACTTTGAACTAAAATACAGTTCTATAAAAATAAATGCAGCAGCATTTCTAGGTCAATCATTATGAGTATAAAATAGCCTATTTTGAATATTATTCATAATACTGATTAAGTATTTCTAATGGAAAGCGTCTCATTTTCAAGTGTTTTCACACAGGGTGAATGGACTACTTCATCAGAATTATTGATCTTGACCTCTGTTATGTGCTTAAGTGAAATACAAGATCATGTTGATAAATATATCAACTTGATCAATGACATGCCTCTCTCACATGCCTCTCCTACTCATTAAAGCCCAGGCCAGAGCTAAACATACAGTATGTCGCTCACATTGAGTACATTAGGTTATTTGTAGGGATATTGTTGGGATATCTCTTTTATAAAAAATATATTTTTGATGTCCTTTCATTTTTTTTCTCCTTGTGCTCTCTCAGGTAACGTCAGCCAATGCGTTTGCCCAGACGCTGCGTCGCTACACCAGTCTGAACCACCTCGCCCAGGCAGCCCGCGCTGTCCTCCAGAACACGGCCCAGATCAACCAGATGCTCTCCGACCTCAACCGTGTCGACTTTGCTAACGTCCAGGTTGGTTTAGTCTCTGCACGTTATGCATTCATGTCACCTCGCATGAATTTCAGTGTTTGTGGTTTAATCCTGCATTGTTATTGGTGTTGTGCTTAAAATGCAACACCTTCTACTGTAGCGTGTGGTTTTAATGAGGTTTCATGTGTTATTCAGTCACTCCGGCAACCGTTATGTCTTTCTTTCTAACCCAGGAAATGTAAACCAAGCCCTCTAGCTTTTTCTCAGAAACTCTAATAGAGCACATGGTTAGACATCGAACCCCACACCTGGTAGTGATTTAGTGTCTTGCTTAAAGACAATCTGTCTAAACATTAGATCGCCCCGCTGTCCCCTACTGGTACAACTAAAACCAGGCGTGACTGCCTCTCACTGACACATTGCCCTCATCCTGTCCACCTTTTGCAGGAGCAGGCTTCATGGGTGTGCCGGTGTGAAGACCGTGTTGTCCAGCGGCTGGAGCAGGACTTCAAGCTGACCCTCCAGCAGCAGAACTCTCTGGAGCAGTGGGCTGCGTGGCTGGATGGTGTGGTCTCCCAGGTCCTGAAGCCCTACCAGCAAAGCCCTGCTTTCCCGAAGGCCGCCAAGCTCTTCCTGCTCAAGTGGTCCTTTTACAGGTGTGATGGGAAACACTTGGACATTTTCATTTCCATTCAAATTATTTGTCTTTGTTGATGCTGTGAGTCTTTTAGCTACAATCTTTTGTTACACAATGAATTCTCTTCCCCGTCTATTTTCTCACAGCAGTAAATCACTGTTGTGTATGAACTTGGCTGGTTTGAATAATTTTATACATTCACAAAACCGAATGGTTTGGATTAGTTATCTTCAGATATCAGTGTGATACATTCCTGACCACAAGTAACAAGACAGCACCTACTGCTGCTCATGGCAGATCAGAATTGCAATCACTTTAGTTGCACATTACGAGCTGTAGTGAAGGCAATCATTAGGTCGTCAAGTGAACGAAATGACGTCAGATTAACGTAAAGGCTGCATAAGCACAAGGTACACATGTACAGTAAGAGAGAGAGAGAGAGAGAGAGAAGAATGTAGGTCTTATACCACGTCTGAAGGTCCCCATAATAAATGTATTATCTCGATCTCTAAGGTGCAAAGAGTTGTTTGATAAACTGGAACATTCTGTGAAAGAGCCACCGGAGAAATAATGTTTAAAGTTTGTGGTTAGAGAAGTTACAGAATACATGTGTAACAATGGCTTAATTCCCTCCATCTCTGCTCTCCAGTTCTATGGTGATCAGGGACCTGACCCTGAGGAGTGCAGCCAGTTTTGGTTCCTTTCACCTGATCCGCCTGTTGTACGATGAGTACATGTACTACCTGATAGAGCACAGAGTCGCCCAGGCCAAAGGAGAGACCCCCATTGCTGTCATGGGAGAGGTACACACGCACACAAATTAACTAAATAATGTAAGCCATGTTTACAGCACTAACACATTCTCCTCTTGCCATTAGTTTGCAAGTTTAGGCCGGGGTCTAAGCCAGCTGGATCCTGACAAAGGTAATTGCGTTTCTACCGTATCTCAGAAAAACACAGTCACGTTTCAGGCATTGTTTTATAACAAATAATTTACCCATGTCTATCCCAGAAGAGGAAGAGGAGGAGGAGGAGGAGAGTGATGACGAAGGTCAGGAGCTGTCCCTTCCCTCAGATGGGGGCGTGCTAGGAGAGGAGTCTCTGGAGCCGCCTGCCAAGCTGGCCAGAACCGACCAGAGAGTCCTCTTCACCACCGGATCAGCTGACAACTAATCACAGAGTAACTAGATGTGGGTTGATTACATTGATTATACAGAGACACACACACACACACACACACACACACGTACAAAGAACACTAATTTATACACTTGACACATGTATAAAGATCTTGTAAATGTGTGTGCACACTCGCTGCACACTGTGATCCCACTTGTTTACGCACACACAATCAAATCACACACTCGATCAGTACTGCTGCTGCCCGGATGGCACAACCACCTGTTGGCTCCATTGATTCAATACACAATCATTGGCAGTGCAATGGGATGTGGCTTCAAAAAGCAGACTCTCTCAATGCAAAGAGAACCACAAAGCATTTTAGCCATCAGTTGTGTTGATCTGTAAAAATGAACTAAAGCCAGGCATGTTTTTCTCTCTCTCTCTCTCTCTCTCATTGCATTGCAACCTGTAGCCTCGCTGTCTCCTTGCTGAGAAATCTTTGCTCACCCTAGATCCTCCTAAAACTGTCACTGCCGTATCAAAGTGGTCTTGAAAATACTGTGATGTGTGTGTGCGTGTGTGTGTGTGTGTGTGTGTGTAAAGGTAACTCCTACGGGAGGAGGGTGCAAAGTGGACCTTCAGCAGTAAACGGTTGCTGAATTTAGTTGTTACTCATTCATTAAATGCTGTGGGAAGCCGTGCCATTCAAAAGGGAAGAGACATTTGTGAGAGACAGCAGGCTGTTGGGATCTTTGTCTTGTTTGTGTGTGTGTTTTCTGGATGAGCACAGGGGTCACACCACTCTGCTGTTAATTCTGGAGGCTGACTGAACATGCTTTTCCATGATGGTGTGTGTATATATATATATATGTGTGTGTGAGTGAGTTTGGTTGTGTGATTGTGAGTCATGCCAAGTGTGGACTGTTTGTTCTGTGGATATTTTCTAAGGCATTCAGATTTTGATTTGGGAGACACGCGCAGATTTCCTGTTTGATTTTATTTGCCTGTAAAGTCTTTTGTTCTTGGAGTGCCTGTCGCAGCTGCTACACACACACACACACACACACACACACACACACACTTGTAAAGATAAAGCTTTGGCTGTGGAATTGGGGCTCCCGTTAGTTGCTGCAAAAAACCCCTCTCTCTTTTATTGAACACCTGGTTCCACGAGAGAGGTACTGTATGTGTCATATTTTATGTTCAAGTGCTTCATTTCTGTCCATCCAATATGTTCCTCTGTGGCCTCGTTTTCCTTTGACATATCATTTCATTGCCTTAGTTTAATATATTTTTCCATGTGTGCCAAACCTGTTTGCTTTTATCCCTGATCCCATTGTTTTTAAATTATCTATGTTTGAAGGAGGACTGTGCCTGAGTAAGAACAGTGATACATTTATATTCTACTGTATATTTATCCACTATTTTGAATTTTGTTGTCACTAAGTGAACCTCTTGTGCAGTGTATGGTGCTGTGTTGTCACACATTGTAAGCAACCTTTGTGTGCATTGATTTGTGATTGTACGTTTAGTTATCAACCCTATATCACATCTGATGACTTTTCCACAAACAGGCTAACGCCCTGCCTCTTTGCACATATTGACTATTGTCTTTAAAACTCAGAGTTATCTCAAATGTTCTGCATTTTCTTTCAAGTTTTACATGTGTTTTTAGTGGTGTGTTGCAGGTGTCAGATTTCCTGCAAACGTCTCGTGCCACTTGTTGTGGTTCAGAGAATTTGGTGAGAGGTGAGAGATCTGATGGCTCTCTCTGCACAGTCCTCCACCAACACACGTCTCCCTCCACTGTGCTGTCATCTCACTGCATTTCCGCCCTCCTGCCAATGGCTTTGTTTTGCTTCAAACATCCATATTCTTAAACACTGTTCGTCAAGATTGGTTGTTGTAAACATGTTATTTTGGGATTTCTAAATACAATGTCTTTAAATAGCTGCGGTGCGCGTGTTTTCAACAGGCATTGGCAGCCTTAAACCAGCACATCATCCTTTATATGGAGTCTAATGCTACCACAGCTGAGTACATATCACTCCAGTCTTTTATTCTACAGCATATAGGATGGCCATTGTTTACCCAGCAAGAAAAATGTTTAGTCATTTTTATAGTGCATTGTTTCTTATGTACAAAACAAATTGAGATAAAAGATGTTCAGTGGCAGTGTTTTATGAATTTGGTCTGCTGTAAGTATGACTGTGCCTTTGGAGGTGGTAGAATGCAATTCAGATGTTTTTAATTTTAAAGATATAAATTAAAGAATTTTTAAAATTGCACTCTTGTACATTTATTTTCCTCAGAGCCTGAGCAAAAGCACAGGTGGTCACGTTAGTGCATCCATTTATAATTGTTGTGGCTTATAGACAGACAGGGTCTCTGTCTTACAGGCAGCCACAATCTTTTACACTTAGTTTGATAAACAGACTGACTTCCTGGGTTGTACTCACACTTGTCTGCCATCACTTCTGCTGAAATGTACGAATTATGACACTGGAACTGAAACCACAAATACATTCTATGTAATCTATTTCCTGGCGTTTCTGAGATTAGGGTTCAAATGTCTAAGCCACAAGCAGATGGCTGGAAAAAACTGCAAAGTGTCTTAATAAGGTGTTGGGCCACCATCAGATGCCAGACCGAATGGGACCCACAGGATCATCCTCCCAGATTTGTGATTTATCCTAAGTGTGGATTCAGTCATTTCTTTCAAAAGAAATCTTTGCAGTACTGCCTGGTTAATCTGAGGAAGACTAATGGTGACATCTAGAGGTGATTCATCAACTGCTTTTGTTATGTTTTTATGTAGATACTGTTTGTAAAAGAATGTGAAAGACAACAAAATGTTCAACATACATTTGAAAGTAATTGACGTTTGCCCCTTTTTAATTCAGAGTATTGCTGCTGGTGGTCATCTATTAACAATATCAACACTGCTGCCAAAGGCAGGCTCACAGCTGCCATTAAGAATACAAGAATCATACCTGATACATCTCTGTAAGTCAAAACCAACGTCCTTATATTGTTAAATATATGTACAATATATCGTAAAGTGGGACACATTGGAAGACTAAATTTAATTCTGTTACACACAAACAATGGCTGTGGGAAGACAAAAGGTCAACATTCTTGTTGGCATTCATAAAGACCAAGGTATATATGGTAAAAAGCAATCACATGCAACTTTGAGATGAAACAAAATCACAACATGTTTCAAATGTATAGTTTGAATGTAGCCTTACATGACATGTTCCCCACTGTAAAATCAGTACATGACAAAGACTGATATGCAGTTGCCTCAAAGTGAATGGCCATACGCAGTAACACTTTTGAGTTTTTCAAGCAATATTCTTTCCATTTTGGCCTTCCGTCCACAGTAAGCCGGTGTGTTTTTTTTTTCCCCAAACAACAAAATCTCTCAGGTGAATAAACCCCTGAATGGACACTAAAGAGGCAAAAGAGCTGCTCGAACAGCAGAGATAAAAATGACATAAATGCAAAATAAACTAAATCTTGAATTGTGGCATCATAAACACACATACTGCTCTATGTAGTGATCCTCACGCTGATGGGTATTTATGGCAGGGATGTTTATTGGAAGCCACTTGTATCCAAGGCCCAAAAAAAAGATGCACAACATGGCATAAAACCTGCAACCTATGAGCAATTTTAAAAAATCCGTCAATCTTCAAGGACTCCAGGACAAAGTGTAATACCTGTCATAGTCTTCCCAGCTAAACCATTTTAACATAAACCTTTGAACCCTTGTGTGAATATCTGTGTGCAAAACCCAATATCCACCTTCATCTCTCAAACAACTCATGGCTTTGCATCTTGGGAGAATACTTTCACGTCATCACACAAAGTTCAGGACTTGCATGTCACTAGTGGACCGACTGAAACTGTTCTGCAGGTGAAGGGTGGCCCTGCTCTTTGAAGAGTTTTACCATTAGTCATCCCGCATGCATGAATCAACAGTGTCACGTTCCATTTGCACACAGTAAAACTGGCTCACTCGTACAAAATACTGTAAGTGAACACATTCATAAGCAAAAGAACAACAATCCAAACGTACACAAGTTGAAACACCATGCAAGCCTCGGCAGAGGGAAATTTGACGATTTAATAAACAAAGAAAAAAATCAAAACACTGAGCAAATCAAATGAGCTTTAAAAAGGATTTATCTGTACCAGATACACAATATGATTATAGTCCTAAGAGCTCTGTGCAATTCAGTTTATATAACACAGGGGTATGAAGGTTAGTGCTTTAAAATGGGACTTAGAAGTCTTAAGAAGTTAATAAAAGAGGTGAGAGATTTATTGGCAACTCAAGACTCCTCCGCAATGAAGTAAGCACTTCAAGGCGTCCATGTTCACAATGGCATGTATAAATGTATGTAGAGGCATTTTGAAGCCGTGTAGCTGTCAGGACGGGATCATCAGGCTTCTCCCTCCCTTCAGCAGCAAAGCACTAGAATGTTTGTTCAGTTCACATTTTTGGTAAAAAGTATCCAGGTGGTGTTTGGTGGTGAGGAAGAGTTTCATTTCGTCTAACAAGAAATAATAATAATAATAATAATAAAAATAAATCTTAACAGGCTAGATTCTGTCCGTAAGTTCAGGGTCGTCTTCTTCATCCGATTTTCTTGATTCTTTCTGGCATTAGACACCTCCTGCCTTGAACTCTCACTGCGTCTAAAATAAAACGGTGGAAAGAACGCACACCCTTTGTGTGAAAAACAACTGAAAGATCAACTTCTTACTATAAATTGTAAAATGTATAACTTTCAGACAGATAAAATGGAAACCTCCGTGTCAGATGCAGCTGACTGACTGATACCACAAAAACATGATGAAAACCTCGCTCCGGCCTCTGTACCAACCTGTCCTTGCTGCGGAGTGGATGGCTGTCCGGGGGCCTGTCCCGTCTGTCCATAATACGCAGCCTGCTGCCTGTAGTACTCCGCCCAGGCTGCGCTGTAGTCTGGCTGGCCCCCCGTTGTGGATGCTGCTCCCCCTGCTGCTCCTGGGGCTGTAGCTGCTGTCCCAGGGACAGAGCCACCTGCCTGGGCTGGAGGCGACGGACAAAAGAGACATGACCCAGCTCACCACTACATTCATGCCGACTTGAAGACGAGCAATAGTTCACCGTAGGAAATATTCGGTGTGTCCACATCCATATTATGTACGTAGTATGTTGTTTCAAGTGACAAAATGAACTACACTCAAACCAGACAGACATAAAGTCATTGATTTTTCCATTGATCGACTGTTTAACCAATAATATCTTAGAACTAGTAAAAATGTATTAATTTCCTTCTTAATAGCAGGTAAAAGTCACAGATGGTGTTAATTGGCAGTCTCACCCATCTTCTTGTAGTACTCCTCCCAGGCCTTGGTGTAGTCTGGCTGGCCCCCCGGCGTCTGTGCGGGCTGGGTCTGGTCCCCTGATGTTTGGGCACCTCCAGCTGGGTTAGCAGGGTACTGGGCTGGCACAGCCCCTGACGGCTGCTGGTAGTACTGAGCGTAGTAGGCCGCCCAGGCTGCGTTGGGGTCATTGGCTGCTGCCTTGCCTAGAAAAGATGCAGGGTGGAGGGGGTGAGGTCCTCATAGGGTGAGGGTGAGCCCCTGCTACTGGCCTGGAGACCGGGCTTGGAGACCAGTGGGGAAACAGAGACAGGGTTAGCCAGAGCTGCTTAAGGTTAAGACACTGCATCTCATCACAACATTTCCATCAGTACTCCTGCTGACCTTCCCACAATTAGAAAAAGAAATAGTCATTACTCATCTGATATGACTGGGAGGGTATATATAGCCTGGGATGAAAGTACTGTGGCAGGAATGACGTGTTTGTAAAGAAAGCCAACATACTAAAATGTGCAAAAATAAACATTGATCCTTGAAAACCAGGAGAGGCAGTGAAGTCAAACGTGACTCACTGGGGTCATGGGGGGCCTGGGGCTGCCACTGCTGGTAAGTGTTGCTCCAGCCCTGAGGAGTGTACTGGTGAGGACCTGGGGGGCCTCCACTGAGGAGACAAGAAATGGTCCATTATTAGCCGCGCAACGGATCACAAGACTCACGTTTCGGATGTTCGGATCACGGTACATTTTTAACTTAACGTAGCTCCCGTCACCGACACACCAGGGTGATGATTCTTCAAATGTGTAGCCATACTGTGTATTACAATAACTGTACAGTTTTCTCAACCTCACAATGTCTACACACTGTTACAGTTTTGTCCACCACCCTTTTTTCCGGGAAGATATTTTCCCGGGGAAGCAAAAATGCTCCCATTCCTGGGATTTCAATTATGCGGGAAGCCTCTCAAGCTCTTCTCCTCGTCCGCTAGCCACGATTATCACTCACTGCGCAACGTACATCAAGCTACACAAACAGCTGCACATTATTTCTAAGTACTCACTGTGGCGGTCCAGGCGCTCCAGGCGGTCCAGGGCTGTATGGGTTGGGGTTGTATGGACCCATTGGACCAGCAGGACCTGGTCCACCTGACCCCGGGCCCACAGGACACAGAGGACCCTGTAACACACGATGTAATCACACGTCAAATGAATGTACACAGAAAAAGAATAAGGGAAATGCCTCAAATTCTCACATTTGAGAAACTGAACCAGCAAATGTTTCGCATTTTTGCTTAACAAAAACAATCACATTCGACTTTCATCGAAATGTGGAGGTATTTGTTAGATAATCTTATCCAGGATACAATGAATTAAACATATAATATCCTTAAGAAAAGAAAAACATGGTACCGTCTGTGTTCAGGTGAGAACTCCAGCTTCTGTATTTTTGTTTTCCTACATGCAACTAAAAAACAAGAATGGTGTTGGAGGAAAATAAGGTTTTCACAACAATAAGTACCTCAATCTTCTCTTCAATGAGCTGCTTGGCGTGGTCGATCTGCTGCGGTGACCCCCGAATGATGAACAGCTTAAAGTTGGGGTCTCCGTTGGGGGGCGGCTGTCGAGAGATTTCCACAAAGGCCCCGGTCTGCTGGTTGATCGACTTGACGTTCTCTCCTCCCCGGCCGATCACGAGCCCACACTTGTGTGCAGGAATAGAGAAGGTCATTTCCCCTCCAGGAGGCCCCCAACCGCCTTGTCCCCCGCCTCGACCCCTGTTGCCTGCAGGCATGCCCGGAGGACCTGGGGGACCCTGTGGATAGAGGAGAGAGAGAGAGAGAGAGAGAGAGAGAGAGAGAGAGAGAGAGAGAGAGAGAGAGAGAAAGCCTTGGTGGTACAGCATAATACTCAATGTGTGATTGAGACCCCAGAATACTGCCTCCAATAAACTGCATGAACAGGACTCTTGAATTAGGACACTTGATGATAATTGTAATCGGTAAGAAATTATGTGTAGAGTGGTAAAAACAATCATACTGTGTTGAACAGAGTATTGAGGGTTTAACGGTAATAATAATAATAATGATACGCTGAAGAAAAAGAGGAAATGCTGACACCCTGGCTATGTCGAAGGGCCCTAGCAAATGAGTAAATAAAGTACTTTGCCAGAATGTGTGAGTGAGAAGAGAGCTACTGGGTGAAAGGGCGTGTGTGTGCATGGAAAGAGAAAGTTGTGTGCAATCGTTGAGTAACTGGGAGAGGGAGTAGCCCGACACGAACGATATAAAAGGCATTTGAGTGGTAGAGCGATGCGAACCGCGAGAAGACACTTTGGGACTAGACCCCAGGAAGCACGAGAGGACCCAGATGGATCGGCAACGACTTGTGAGGGACATAAGGGGACCTAGAGAAAGCGCTGTGGCTGATACGATGGGATTGCAGGGACCCTCAGCTCTCCCTGCCAACAGAGGAGGAGAGTTTTGGGGGATGTTGGGACTCTGACTGAGTTTCGTATTTCCTATGAGGACTGTTCTCCTTGGCAGGAGGATTAGGAAGGTGTGCCCTGGCCAGGCTTTCTCACCCAGAGATTTCAGATTTTGAGATTTTGAAAAGGATGAGAGTGTAAGGAATTTAATTTATTTTTATGATTGATCGATCTTTGATTTTTAACTGTTGCTTAATTCCTGCAATAAATATACAAATTCATACAAAGTAAATTGTTCCTTCATTGATTACTGAGCTTCTTATGATAGTAATAAGTTAAGTCTATATTTGTTCAACATCCATAAGGTTCTTAAAAAGGTTTTTCTAGTTTTTGTCCACTAATTTGTGAGACAGACCCTGAGGGCTTAGTATCCAAGTAACCCTAACCTAGAAACTTACCAAGAGCCCAGATCTATAAGAGGAAAGCTGCCTTTAATGGGCGTGTCTGATAACTCCCGCTGGCAGACAAGGCTACTCAGTCAGGGGTAGTTATCAGAAGTAGCAGGGTAGACGACCAGATGTAGGCAGTTAGAAGCTAGGCAAGTTTCCTCGACAGCAGCTTAAATATCTTTAGAATTTTTAATAGGAATATACTTTCATAGAACTAAACCTAAATCTAACAGTATCTACATGTTTATATTGACTGACAAGTTGTCACTGCTTATGTTTTATGATTTAGGTTGAGGTTGAGGTTTTTGGGGATCAGCAGGTGAACCAAAAAAAAAACCCCAATCTGCCTCAAGCCTGCTGCTGTGTGTGTGAGAAAGAGTGATGCGTACCCCCTGTCCCTCCTCCCTGACTCTGATGCTCTGCAGCAGGTCATTGATGATCTGGGCAGCGTGCTCGCAGCGCTCAGGGGGACCACTGATGTGGGCAATCTTATCTGGACCAGTCCCATCATCTGTAGGAAAGATTTGAATCTGCGTTGAGCAATAGTTTTCATATTATTCTTGACACTGACTCATGCAATACATTACATCAACAGAAGTGGAAAATGTATAAATGCAACCATTATTAAGTCATCACAGGGTCCTACCTTGTTTGAACTGTATCCTAACTCCTGCATCATTCTGGATTTTCTTGATCATCTCTCCGCTGCGCCCAATGACCACACCGACCGAGTGTCGTGGGACTGGGATCTGAGTGGAAAACAGATGTTTTGACAAAACTTGGACTTAGTTCAAAGACAATATATCGATCCCACTTCTAAGTTTGCTCCCACACAAAAACTCACATCCATGCCTCCTCCCATTCGGGAGCTGAAGTCATTTCTTTCACTGAAGCCACCATGATCTCGCTCTCTCAAGATCTCCTGCACCATCTCCTGGGCTTGCTGAAAAGAAAAACATGATGATTACAGTACATGGCAACTCAGCACCACACATTTATTTGGAACTTGAGGAGATGATTTCATAAATCCACCTGGACTTTGTAGGGATCTCCGATAATGCGCAGGGGCTTGTCAACGTTGGGTCCCTGAGAGGCATCCTGGATCAGGATCATCTTCACTCCTGCACGCTCCTGGAATATCACAGAATTAAACATTATGACAATATACATCTTCATGACTGCCACCACTAGAGTATAAAAATCTATATTTTCTCCTACTTTTGAAACTTTTTGATATATAAAACTAAAGATACCGCATTGCAAAATTGCCAATCTGAAAACTTTTTAAAAGTGTTTGAGTCCAGTAAAACTATCTCGCCTATCTCATCCACCAACATGATTACAGTTCCTAAAATGCCACGCATATTACCTGTAGCTGTTTGATAGTCTCTCCTCCCTTGCCAATGACCAGGCCGGCCTTGCCAGCAGGGATCATCATCTCGTGCACCGTGCCATCCTGCCCGTTGGTGGACTCGTGATAAGAAGAAGGGGGTGTACCCCTCCCTCGTGACACTATCTCATCCAACAGCATCTTGGCTTTCCTAGCCGGGGAAGAGCTGACCAGTTACTCCACGTCCATTTTACAAAATCATGTCATCCAGCCGATACAACGGCAAGTGACACTGACCTAATATCACATCACATAGTATTCGTGAAATTAAGCAATGGGTCATAATAGGTAACGCATTTTTAAAAATGGCATTAAAGAATGGGGTTTCCAAACACAGATTATTTTGAAAAACCTTTAATAAATTCTAGACGTGCTCTTGTTTCTGAGAAATTGTAAAGCAACAAGTTTATTTTGCATAAAGTCTAAAACTTACTGCATGGAGTCAAGAGAACCTGTGAGAGAGACGCTCCTCTCGGGAAGGCCTCCACTGTCTGGACACACACATAAAATACATATATATGCAACTAAGTTCAACACCAAAGGGTAAATAAATGTGTAACCTACAATAATATAATGCAGACAGTACCTGGAGCTATCTGAACCTTGCAACCCGACTCCTGTTGAATCTTATTGATCTGTTCACCTCCACGGCCAATAACTGGGGACGAAGAGAGAGCAAGCTGTGTGTTGTTGGTTGTATCTCTTTATGTCTTATGTCACAGAAACAGAGTGACATCAGAATGTGCTAAAACAAAGATTGTTTGCACACAAGATTGCACTCACTTAGTCCCACCATGCTGTCCGGCACGCTGTACTCCTCTGTGGTAGAGGTGGGCCTGACACCATCAGCAAAGAAGGAAAAAGAGACTTTCTAACTGCATTTTTGCTACAGTTTTGTTTTTCTTCACTGAAATGATACAAACGTCTACATAATACACAATCAACTGAAAGCTATGAGATCTCACCTTTGTTGTGCAAGAGCAGCTAGCTGTGCACCAATAGCTGAGATGGGATGGCAACAAGCAGAAAGAGAGAGAGAAAACAGAGCACGGGAGAGGTTTTGGATTACTGGTGGACTGCGAGAGACAGACAGAGGAGGAGGAACGTGGACAGACATGGATAAAAGGGGCAAACTGCTGAAACATCTGGAATACTTTACAACCAGATGTCTATATTTAATGCCGTGAACTGAGGTACAAAAATCTCAAAGCAAAAAGTAAACAGAGCATAAAATAGCAGGATGAACTCACACAGTGCTTTGGCTGAATCCATGTCACTCTGTGCAGCCAGCTTCTTGCTCTCGGGTTCATCTGCCAGGTGAGAAAACGACAAATACCTACAGTAACGTGTGTGTGATGTGTCTGCGAGGACTGCACAGAGATTACTTTCTGCATCTAAAGCCATCATCAAGCGTCCAATACAGAGGTGGTTATTTACATTTATTAATTTGACAGATGCTTTTGTACAAAGTGACGTACAATATGCGCCACAGTAGATCAAAGAGGCTCATTGCCTCAAGCTGTTGAGGTCAAGTGTTGAGGAAGTCAACACTGAGTAGTGCAGTCACCGATACCTGCATCCTCCAGCTGTCGTTTCTGTGCAGTGAATGGAAAGCCATCTGATGCAGTGTTGTTGTTCAGGGGAGGTCCTGCATCGCCCCCGATCTTAGCTGCAATCTGAAACACAAGTGTGAAATTCCTCCTATGAAAAACACTACTCTCATTTATAAGCTACACATTGGACTGAGAATCTTACAACAGACTGTACAGACTATCTACTTGACTCGCTCTAATATACAATATATGATTGTAGTGTTTATTCAGTACCTATTAAAGTTATTCTGATCTTCTCTTTACTCTCTATTCTCATTTTTTTATTTGAAATTTTATTTTGTGTATTTAAGTTATTGTGTATAATTTGACTTTTAAATTCTATTTATCTGTATGTTTCTTAAATACCTCATTTTGTTTTTGTGAAATGGCTGCTGTAACACTGCAATCCCTTTGGGATTAATAAAGCGTCCATCGATCTGTGTGACCTGGGATATCCACTATTTTAATATGGAAATCATAACGTAAGACTGGATACTGTAGCGATTACGTAGGATTTTGGTTATTGTATTAGAGTGATGTACTAGCGCCTTATACGTTTTTTACTATCTGCATCTGCATTATCTACCTATAACATTATTCGTTTTATATCAACCACCACCACAGCTAGTTTAAACATTGTCTATTAGTAATGCCATACCCATAATGTCGTCTCTTCGTTGATTTAGATTGAAATGATTAATTAATTAGATTTTACTGTCCAGTCCACACTGGGTTTGTTGATGCACACGCAGTATTTTAGCTAACGTTAGCTAATGTACAACAAGCACTGACGTAACGTAACGTTCCCACTAAGTAGCTTAACAGTACTATTGTGAACAACCATTACTTCGTAATTATACAAGAATTATATATATATCAGTCCCGTGTTATATGTATGTGTCAAACTGTGTCAACAATGTTAGCCACCAAGCTAAGTATTTAGCTAGCCCTCCTTCGAAACATGCTCCAGTCCGACACATCCCTCACCTGCCGGGCCCGCTGTACCGCGTCCGCAAACGCATCTTTCTTGATGCCTCCTGCTCCGTTCCCAAGAGCTGTCTGTCCGCCGAGAGGGGCCCCGGATCCGGGTGGCGGGACCGCGTTGTACTCCGACATGTTGACCAGAAGACAGGCGAGGAAAGGTGGCAGAAAACCGGAATCAGAACTGCGCAGGAGTGGGAAGGAAAGTCAAGAAACTGACAGGCTAAGGAAAGACACTGAGACACGACGGCGGCCGGGAAGGTTCAGTGCAGTGGCGGAGTCAGGCTGTTTGAGGGGCAGGGGCGGGGGATGGAAAATGAAAAAATGCCACCAGCTGTATGCGGTGCCCTATGCGGTGCGGTATATGGAACTGTATTGCGTTTTATTCACTAATAGGGTACCCTTGAGGGCATTTTATCATGCATTTCATTAATTATGTAGGCCTTTGTGAATTCACAAAAATGTTGATTCCACTGCTTTTTTCCCATCTAGATAATGTCAGACCAGGTCTGGATTTTTAAAACAACTCACCATACTTAGACTTGTCAAATCTGGATTACATTACCATAAAAACACTTGAGACATTTTAGAACCAATATTCTCTGGCAGTATCCAACAGTGTTTGGCAAACAGTACTTTCCTTTTGTATACTTTGTTATTGTAGATAGGCTAATCTCCATTCTGCTAAAAAGAGTGCCTGGGTTGGGTTTCTGCAGTGTTTGCAGAGACCCCGCCATAGAGAACAGTATCTAACTCAATTTTGTTTTGCATCAGATACACAGTTTGTAAATAAGGAACAAGGTCTGAAATAATGGCTAAGAACAGGAAAGGCAACTAATGATGCCATAACACACCACTCTGTTTTTGCTGAAGAGAAATACCAAGAGCATTCCTCTTTTGTTGTTGCAGTATTATACATAGGGGTGTGGCGTGTTACTTTGGACTTACCTCTGTAATTGTTTACTCAGGAGTTTTGAAGGTGGTGCTTTGAGAAAACAAATAATTGTGCAAGAAATAAAATAGTCCCACTGTCAGTCACTTAAAACAATCTTCTCAGGTCAAATGTGACAGAGTTGGAATGCATAAAACAATGAGATACAAAGAAAAGAATTATATATATATATGTGAAAAAACAAATTTCAATTTGTAACTTGGATGAATGAAAAACTCAGAAATATTGAAATATTAATATTAATCTCTGTGTTACAAATCAAATGTGACTTCTCCACCGAGAATTGTATAGATGGCTGGAATTATTAGTTGATTAATCAATTAGACAATCAGCATGTTTAATTATTTAGTTAAATTAATTGCAAACTATATTCATAATCACTAAATTAGTTAAGGAATTTTTTCAAGCAGGAATACCAAACATTTCCTGATTCCAACTTCTCAACTGTTAGGATAAGTGTTAAGTAAATATCTTTAGGTGTTATACTGTTGGTCGGACAAAACAGTGAGCTCTGGGAAATAGTGGTGGGTATTTTTCATTATTTTCTGACATTTTATAGACGAAATTATTAATTGAGAAAATGTTTTTGAAATGAATTGACATAAATATATAATGACAAACAGTATTTCACATTTGTCATTAATAGATAAAATCTGTGAGAATTGCGTGTTGAAGTGGCGAAGCCAGTAGAGGTAGCTGTCGCTTTTCTCCATGCCTTTTTCTCTGCACTAAATGCGACACGACACGCCATCTTTGTTATGGGCGAACGCGTCAGACGATGACGGAAGCGTTTTCTCTCCTGTGATTGGTGGAATTTGGTCATGCCAAAGGTCACGTATATTTGGCGCTCTAAATTCACAACCAGTCTGGCGCGTTTTTGAAACAGCAACACACGTCAAGAAACATGCATTTTGAATTTCTACTCCGAACAATTTGGAAAATATTCGTGTAACGGGTTTCACTGTGCGTTGATGTATCAGTGGCTGATATGTTGAAAATTTTTGGACCACTTTTGGGACTTGTGAGGAGCGGCTTTGAGAGTAACACCTAGCGAAGTCTGCTAGCTTGTTTTACAGTGAAATGTATGTCTGGTAGCAACAGACAGCTGTCCGCCGCACACAATGAACTTTGCCGCTGTTGTTCATTCACACACCCGGGGAAGTGAATAACAAAAGGCAAGAATACGCTCTCTGAAGTTGCGGCAAGTTACTGGTTCAGCATTATCGGTGAGTGTTTCCTCCACCTGTGTTTTTCTCGTTGCCCGTTTGTCATATGACACAAACACCGGGAGAGCTACTGGGCGCCATGTCAGGACGTTATTTGCTATTGTATTAAAATGCTTTATATAAGCATTTTATACTGACTCTGCTTCACCAAAACTCTGAAAGTCCTGCATAGTTTGGTGTTAATGCTGTTCCGCGGTACTATGTTTAATGACAGTGTCAGATACGTGTCAGATACGGTGGCGGATGGTTTTGAGTAAATCAAAAATAATTGATTTTGAATTGTGCAGATACGTTGAGTGTCGTGGGTTTATTGAAAACATAAACTGCAAAAAACGTATGTTAAAGTGATTGCTCTCTGATGTTCTCTTCAGGGATTACTCCTCTCTCAGACCTCCATGTGCATAATAATGTTTTCTTTTGCTTAAGATATCTTCAAAGTATGGCTGGTGTTGTGGCTATGGCATCTGTCATTGAGGACTTTGACACCCAGGTATTTCTATAAAACTGACTTGGGCTGTTCATGCATGCAGTAGCTGTTTCAAAGTGTTTTTTCTTTGTATGCATTTTCACATTTGATTAACTTTGAACTTTTTTAAATTTCCTTTTACAGCCTTGCAAGAAATCTCGCAAAGATGGTGGAAGTCCTGTTGTCAAGACAATCCCAAACTATTTCTCTCCTGTGCCCAAGCCTGCGGAGAAACCATTTTCTCCTCCTCGCTCCAACAACATCATGGACTACTTCAGCCGGAAAGCTCTGTCCTCTGAAGAAAAGACAAGCTCACCAGAATTGTCAAAAGAGAACTGTCGGACGTCTCAGCTTGCAGAAAAAAACAGCAGCCCAGAGGCAGCAGTGAAACAGCCACCTCAGAAACGGAGTAGAAAGGCCAGCAAAGCTGCAAGGAAACTTGTGGAGGCTGAAACTGTTAGTACCACAGAGGAGAGCTGCCTGATTGTAGAAGAACCACATGATAGCAGAGACTCAGCAGCAGAAGCAATCACTAGCTGTGGGACTCTCGGCAGTACTGATGTTGAGCAGGCTGAAAAAGATGACCATCATAAAGATGGTTCCAAATGTGGGAACAATGTCAAACTTAAAGCAGAACTGAATAGTATTGAATTATCTCCAATCGTACCTTCAAAAGATAAAGTAAAACCGGTCAAAACTGCCCGAAATTCTAGGAAGAAGAGGCAACAGGACGCAAAGTATTCAGAACCAGAAGAGAGTGAAAAAGAGAACACCTTGTGTGATGTTAGTATGGAGGTCAATGTGGATGAGGCGTCTCAGTTAAACCGCAGCACAGTCACGATTTCCTTTGAGGATTTTGTGCGGAGTCAGAGCTCTGGCAGAGGGGAAGAGGACATAGAAGATGAGCAGGGCGTAGAAGATGAAAGTAAAATCACAAATGAAGAAATGGACACTGACCAGTTGGACATCCCTAAAGCTGAAGAAAATGTAGGTTCTGTGGCGCTACCTCTCCAAGTCTCACCTCGAACCCTCACCATCCAGGCTGAAGTGCATGTCGTCTCACCCAAACATGAAGCAGCCAAGCCAGTGGGAAAGTTAGCTTCTATCTTCAACAGGAGAAAAGGGGCGATGAGCCCTGCAGAGGGAGCATTGTCTCCTCACACAGGGGCTGGCCGCCAACCTCCTCCTACCTCTCAGACTGTCAGGTGGAAATCCAACGTGGTTCTTCAAGAGGAAGATTTAGAGCTCGCCGTGCTTGAGAGTGAATCCATGCCCAAGTGCAGTGAGGTAGAGAGGAAGCAGTTCATGGCCGCCTTCAAACAGCCCAGTGTGGACGGGTCTAAAACCAAGCCTGGTAAGAGCCAGGGCAAGCAGAAGCAACCTGGAGAGAAGGTTTTGGATAATGCAGACAACGTTGCTGAAGAGGACACTGTGTCACTAAGTCCACCCTCTGTTGAGCAAGCCCCTACTGCCTCTCAGGAAAACAAAGTAGCTAAAAAAACAACAACAAGAAAAGGCAGAAAGAAGAAAGCTAAAGAAGAAAAGGAGGCAGTCACCACCACACCTGCTCTTGCGGAAGAAACAGAGGCAGCGATTGTTGAGGTTGATAAAATAGAGGAGTCTCCCATGACCTCAACTCCCTCCATTCCGGCAGTGAGGAGGTCCAGAAGAGAGGCTGTAGTCAGGCAAGCACCTGGGGCCACCCCAACAACTCCTATCAGAAAATCCAGGAGATGTAACAAGTCAAAGGATGCTGCTGCTGCTGTTGCACCAAGTGAAAGTCCTGGAAAGATGTCCACCCCAAAGTCACGCAAGTCCAAACACGGAGTCTACGTAGCAGAAATGGTGTGCCCACTTGACACAAAAGAAAGTCCAATCAGGTGACACATGCATGTAGTTATTATTTATTACTATTGCACATTCTTTGGAAAGCATTTTGGATGCATTTATACACTCAGTCTTGCATTATACAGAGAGGTGTTCCTGTTATTTGGTCTGACCTTGATATAAATAAAAAATAATAGAAAGACCTGTCAATAATGCAACAAAAATACAGTTCAAGAGCACCACAAACTACATCCTCCAAAATGATCATCAGTTGAATCAGCACCCCTCTAAAACAACACCAACAAAAACTGATTATTATAATCTTCATGAAGGTACAACTTATTGCAGGACTTTTAGACTGAAACATTTTTAGCTAGGTATACCTAAGAAACTGGCAACTGAGTCTATTTGTATGTATGTGTTACAGTTTTTCATGTTTTAATTTAAATCTGTTCTTTTTTCATTAAGGATTAGATTTACTAGACTCCAAAGAAATGTTTCCCTGGCCAAGGCTGACGGTGGAAGTGGCATAAACACCACTCTGGCTTCTAAAGTAAGTTTTTTGTTTTTTGCAAATTGAACACATTCTAAATGTAATAAATTGGTGTACTGACTTGATAAGGAACAACATATTTAAATATTGTCATAATTATTGGCTAAAGATGATGAAACTCTTTTCAGGCATCAAATGACTCTAAAAAAAGAAAGCAGGCAAAGAAGTTGGTGGAGAAAGCCAGAGTGATTCAGCAAAGTAAAAAAACTGCTGCCCAGGAGAGAGGCACCTTAAGGCGTTCATCACGAGCGGAGACCTTCACCAAGAAGAGCTACTGTGACGATGGGGTACACATAAAGATTTAAATTTACTGAAAGGCTGTTATATTAACAGTATAAAGCTCAGGCATGGCTAATTCGTATAGTCACTCTTTATTCTTTCTTATTATGTGGTTTGTTTTGTCAGGACTCTGTCATCTGCCTGGAGGAGGACGTGACTTCCACACCTCAGAGAGCACAAGAAAAGAGTAAAATCCAGAAGCCTTTACGCAGTTTAATTGATGTTCTGGGAAAACCCACATCTGTTGGCAAAGAGACCAAGGCTGTCCCAGGTAGTCTTTCCCACTCTAAATCACTGATTACTATTTAGCATTTGGTTGAAATCTCATCTAATGGTGCTGTATTTTCTTTCTCTCAGGCTCCAAAGTGGCCTCGTTGGGCCAAGAGAAGACTTCACGAAAGGGATCGGCTGTGATTTCCATCTTTGACGAGAGCAGCCGCGAGGGCTCTGAAAACTCCCAGGATGATGAGCAGTTCAGGGCACGCAGAGAGTTCTTGAAGAGCGGTCTGCCCGAGTCCTTTAGGAAACAGATAGCCAAGACCGCTGCCACCAAGGAGGCCTACTTTCTCTCCTGTTCCTCCTTTCAGCCAGTTATACACATGAAGCACCCACCAAACGGTACCTTTTTACTTTTGGTACTTTAAGTATATTTGGATGCTAATGGTAATTTTTCTTTACAGTAGAAATAGAGTATTTCTACGATGAAGTATTGTTACTTTACTAAAGTAAATGATCTCAGTACCTCATCCACAGCTGTCATGTAATAGGGTTTGTTAAATAATTAAATTATTTCATTTTATCTTATGAATAACCCAGTAAATCTTGTTTTTGTATTTTGTCAGATTGCCCTCTTTGGAATCTACTGTGGCCGGAGTCTTCGTTACTGTGTCATTTGAAAGAGCTTTGGTGCCAAACGTCCAACCCACTGCTGCCTGTTAGTGGCTCCCTCTGTGTGAAGACAGTTCCAGCCCGTCGAGCCTTTTGTGAACGGGTATGCTGAAACGATTGTAATGACTTGAACCTCCTGCCACCTGCCCTAAATGTTCAGGGTCAACTCCAGATCAAGGCACATCGACTTGTTGGGGATTATGTAGTTGCGCGTTTACCAGGAACAATATTTCAGAACACATTTGTGTAGTTTGTAGCTGCTATAGTATAGTTATGCTGTATTTAAAAAGGCTTATAAAGAGAAAGTCTTTATTAAAAACACACACTTAAATGTTTATTTCTGTCTTATTTATTTGTATGTTTTCATTTTGTGGTTTGTAGTGTACTTCTGTATAAATGACCAAAAACAAACGTGATGTTATGCTACAGTGGGGTTTAACGGCAGACACAATCTTTAACAATAGTATTGTTCCTCTTGAAGGGTTCTGGCTGGAGGCCGGAGATCTCTGAAAGTGTTCGTCTGCTTCTAATGGAAGAGGTCAGCACCTCGAATCCTCCGTTCCCTGTTCAGATGTTCATCACTCGCTTCCTGAAGAGACGCACTGACCACCAGCAGCAGTGCACAGCCTCAGGTCAGTCTGACAGACAGGGTTTGCACTCATACCCTGAAACAAAAGTACATATGTTGTATTGCAAGAGGGTAGCCCTCAAAGCACAAATATTTGGGCAGTATTTTAATCAGTTAATGTTTTTAAAATGAACTGCAGCCAAAATAGTGACAGAATAAGAGCATTATCAATATGACTCAACATGCGTTGCATGTTACTTATTAGAACCAGGGGCTGTACCCAGTGTAACGAGCACCACACTGCCACCTGAACCAGTAGGAGGAAAGAGGAAGAGGATGGGCGATGAAGGGGAAATGACAGTGAAGATGGCTAAGAAGCAACGAGCCAACTTTTCAGAAGAGGACATTTCCCCGCCTGAGCCAACAAAAAAGGGAGGCCGTACGAGAAGATCTCTGAGATCCCGGCAGGAGGAGGGGGCGGATGAGAAAGCCAAGCCTTCAGTCAAAGCGGCTCTCATCCCATCAGAAGAGGACTCTGTGATTTTCCTTGATGACTTGCTTTTGGCAGAGGA
This sequence comes from Nannoperca obscura, assembly GCA_036024295.1. Classification (NCBI taxonomy): domain Eukaryota; kingdom Metazoa; phylum Chordata; class Actinopteri; order Centrarchiformes; family Percichthyidae; genus Nannoperca; species Nannoperca obscura. The sequence continues at coordinate 31,650 of JAVQJL010039575.1, forward strand.
CACTGGGAAAAAAGGTGAAGTAACATTTTTATTATAGCTCTCTCTATGAACTTTGGGATCATTAAATAATTAATGCAATTAGGAAACTGGTATATTGACATTAGAAAGTGTCAACTGTTTTTACCCTAGTGTTCATTAATCTTATCCAGTATTTGCTTTGGTTACAAATGTGTCATCACTAAAGCCACAGCTGATTGGCTCTAATAGTCAAGTGTGGACATACTTTAAAAAGTAAAGGTTTAGTGTTTGGAGTAAAGTACTAAATGTAGAGCTCCTGTCATTGAGTCCACCACAACAATGTATAATTATCTTAAAAGGAAAACACACCTACTAACTGCAATGACAACTTTCATACATGATTCTCAGAGGTATGCTAGTAAGAGATCCTTTGTGCCCTCATCGTTTACATGTTTGCTGATTTCATCCTGTCTGCTTAAAAATGTTCACATGTGACAAACATTTAAAGCCTCGAACTTCGTTTTTACTTTTTTCCACAGATGTGGTGAAGGAGGACGTGTTATGGACAGACAAATATCAGCCCCAGCACTCCAGCGACATCATAGGCAACACTGCCTCAGTGAAGCGGCTGCACAAGTGAGGACCTAAAACTGCTTCAATTTCACTGCACCTGTATAACAACAGTAGTGTAACAGTAATGTATTTGCTTTCAACTGTACCTCTTAAATAGTATCAGCCCATAACGTAGTTATGCACAATATGAGATTGGGACCGCTGTTGACATTATATTGGGAACATGGGGTGAATATTTCATGTTGTTGTTTTTTTTTTTTTTTTGACAGCTGGCTAAAGGAATGGAAACTCCGTGCAGACCGAGAAGAGAGAAAAAAGCAGAAAGACAAGAAACAAGAGGAAGGCAGCAATGGTGGGAGATGAGGAAGAAAATCCCTTTCTCTTTTTGACTGCTTCTGTTTGGTGGTGCATGTTTGTTTTGACTGCTTGATGGCTCTTTGTGTGTAGACTCGGACTGGGACTGTGGAGAAGAGGACGCCCAGGATGGAGAGGACATGTTGTGTAATACATTGCTTATCACAGGACCCACTGGAGTTGGAAAGACTGCTTCAGTGTATGCGTGTGCCCAGGAGCTGGGCTTCAAGGTATGGAATCTTCAAAGTGCATAACTGACAGTTTAGGATGTAGCATCTTCATTATGTAACTTCTCTCGGGTCTCAAGGTATTTGAGGTGAATGCTTCATCTCAGCGGAGTGGCCGTCTAATTCTGTCCCAGCTGAAGGAAGCCACCCAGTCACACCAGGTGGACAGTCAGGGAGTCAACGCCCACAAACCCACCTACTTCAACAGTTACGGCACAAGCGGCAGCGTTGGCACAGTCAGGCCTGGATCATCTCCCAGTATGTACAGAGCTTGCGAGAGGATCTGTTTTATGCAGATGTTCTTTGTGGTTGGATTTGTACACAGTAGAAATAGATGAAGACAAACTTCAAAATTGATTGATTGTTTTGTTTTTTTCATCTTCCAGGAAAAGTTAACTCTCCTCGTAGGGTGGTTTCTTCTCCCAGGAAACATCCCCAGTCCCCAAGAGGTCCTAAAAGAGGAAGCCTGGCTCCCACCTCTTTGGCAAACTTCTTCAAAATGGGCCAACCCACCAACAAGGAGACACCTAACACTAAGAAGAATGAACAAGCAGGTAAACACCTTCAACTTTTTCAAAGTTGTTTACTTATACGATGATGTAACCTTCGGGAAAAGTTGTCATCACTTTCTTCTCTCTCCTTCATGTCTTCATACAGCTGCTTCCAAGAAAGTCCTAAAAGCAAATGAGCGTGCCAATAAGCAGAAAGACTGTGCAGTAAAATCTCCAACAGCTACCATTGCTAAAAAGAAAAACGACGAAGAGCAGAGCAAGAAGACAGCCACCTCGCTTATCCTGTTTGAAGAAGTGGATGTTATTTTTGACGAAGACTCAGGGTTTCTAGCCGCCATCAAGACATTTATGAGCACTACCAAGAGGCCAGTTATCCTCACTACCAGTGGTAAGTAGAAGGATAACGGTCAAACGCCATGTCAGTTTACAGTTTGGCCTTTGTTGATCATATTTATTTAGACTGTGTCTGATCTTTTGAGTTGAAATCCAATCTTTTTGTAGATCCTGCTTTCAGCACCATGTTTGATGGCAACTTTGAAGAGATCCTTTTCAAAACGCCCCCTGTGGTGAGTGGATATAAACACAAATCTTAAATGACTGAATTATGTGGCTTGATCTTGTGATACTAAGCAAGTGAGAGATGGGGAGATATCAAATGTAAAACATTTGTTTTGCATCAGTCAGTTTTTCAGTTGTCCCTCTCTCCCTGGTACAGTCGGATGTGGGCAGCTTCCTGCGGCTGTTGTGTCTGGCGGAGGACATGAGGACCGACCCGTGGGACATCAGCTCTCTGCTCAGACTCACTGGCTGTGACATCCGGCAGAGTTTACTGCAGCTGCAGTTCTGGACTCGCACCGCAGGAGGCCGCCACATAACCAGGCCATCGTCGCACACTGGCACAAATGGTAAGGAGATGAGCTGGAAGGACACCTTGGTCTATCAGTTGAGAAGCATTTTTTAAAAAACCAAACCATTCCAGTTATTCATTCATTCACCTCTTCCTGTCTGGATTACTGTACTGTAGCATTAAATCATCTGCTCGTAGTCCAAAATGCAGCTACTCTGCTTTTATCTGGAACCACGAAAAGAAAACACATTACTCCAGTTTTAGCATCCCTTCATTGGCTTTGGGTTGCTTCCAGAACACAGTTAAATATTGTATTAATCACTAACAAAGCATTTAAAATGTACATGTAATGTGTATGTACAAGGGCACACACAGGTCAGCATAAAAGGCATCTAGACTTGCAACCAAGACCTTACGTTCACTGTCATGGCACCTAAACTGTGGAATGAATTGAACCTAATAAGTATTTTCTCCCTCATTCATTTAAAAGCTGAACTAAAGCCAGCCACTGGTGAAGAGGCAGGAGGCGTGCCTCAGTGTGCAGCGACTGTCTCTGCCTCCACTCTGCCTCCCTGTGACAGCGGCTGCACTGAGAGCATGCTGGGCCTTCTGAATATTGAACCTGAGAGAGACATTTGGGAGCTGCTCAGGGTAAACTCTTAATTTACCACATACACATTTCTGTCATTGTTGATTCATATTGCACTTGATTTAAGACACTGACTAAGTAGTTGTTGTCAACAGAGCCAGAGTCCGCTTGAGGAGGCGTTCTGCCGGGAGCTGCTGACAAACAGCAGGCGACGAGGAGTGGACCTGCTTTATTCCAACATGGAGACACTTTTACCTCTGCCACTCACACAGTTGACTACCTCTACCTACAAAAGCGAGCGGTCTGTTTCTGTATCACAAGACCACCGTTCTGTAAATCCAAAAGAGCTGCTGTCCACCTGCCCGCAGTTGGACATGCTGCCATCCCATGCCAGGTTATTGCACACGGCAGAGTCGGCAGATTGCTCGGACGATAGCAGTCCGGTTAAAATGTCCAACAGAATGAGGAAGAACAAGAGGCGGCACTGTCTACCTGACCAGGACGGACTGCAGTCTGACTCGGACTCAGAAGACAGTTTTCTATCTCTCTGCAAGCCGCAAGCCGCTCCGCGGGCACAGGAGGAAGTGAAAGATCGTTTAGCTTCTGAGGCGGTGAAGAGGAAGCCACTGACTCCTGCGGAGCGGGTAAAAAGTCTCCCGGTCTCCCAGTGTCTAGAATCATTAGCTGACTTTTTAGACAACATGTCCTACATGGACTCCTCCTTGCTTGTTCATCCAGTCGGGGGTGACGATCACAAAAGAACGTCTCAAGTTGGTGCTGTGGTGAAAGATGGGATGGCCGATGAGTCGAGGGTTGAGACTGACAGCGGGAGCTGGGTGAGAGGAGAGCTCGTCTTGGAGATCCAGGCTGCTGTGGAGGCTCTGAGCTTCCACAAGTGTCGGGTTTCAGCAGCAGAGGCCTGGGACAAAGCCCAGCAACTAGAAGGGGAGCTAGGAAAGGAGGCGGCAGCAGAACTCACCCTGCCTGTGGCCGCTCATCGTGAAGGTTACACCTTCACTCAGGATGAGCCCTGTCAACCACAGTGAGTCTTACTGGTCTTCCTTTACACAATGTCATCAACTTTTGTACAATATAAACTTCCTGCTCTGTGACCCAGTCAGCATGACATTGGTCACAGAATCAATGATTTATGAGTTTTGAGTTAAACCAGATCACAAAAAGGTCATGTGTGCTGATGTTTCAGGCTGGTCCAGCGGAGGAGAGAAGTGATGGAGAGTCTGATGTTCAAAGGCGTGTTTGGTACTCTGGGCAGCAGACCAGCAGCTGCTCTGGACTACTTGCCAGCCCTACGCACAATCTGCAGATCAGAGCAGCTGAAGGAGCAGGGCAAGGTTAAACGAAGGTGAGCATGCAGAAACCGTAGTTTTTCACTTGGAGAGCAGCATCAGGGCCAAAGGTTTAAATTGTAGCCAGGATGTGGTTAAGTTTCTCTTAACAGGCTTCCGGTAGCTGACTCGTGTAATGATGTAGGTTTAGTTTTTTTGTTTTGACACCAACAGGTTATAAATAACTGTGTTAAAGTGTGAACTGAATTGTTGCTGAATGCAAGACACGGTGCATGCATGCAACTCGTCCAAGCCAAGTCTGTTGAAATTGCTCCAAAGAAAACTGCTGTTTTTTTCCTCTCCCAGGTTCCTGCACTACCTAGACGCAATCCACCTGGGTCTTGGAAAGAGCACTCTACAGCACCTTGCTGGAGACTTCCCCTAAACCATAAATGGGCTTAGGAGGTGTCCTCATGATCCCACGGAGAGGCCTTAAATAGGCCTTGCCTTAAGGTCCAACGATTTTGGCTATCAAATTTGAGGAAGGAACACATTTACAGGTTGTGTTGTGGCACAAGTATGAATAACCGGGAAACAACATGAATTAGTGTTGCCTTTTGTCTCTGATCCCGACCTCGGCCTGAGATGAGATGGAAAACCAGTCGAGACGTGTGTACACAGAACTCTGGTGAAGCATTCACATATTTCTTCTAAGATGGAAATGACTGAATCACTGAATACAGAAAAAGTATTCTCACCTGAAGGGCGCACAGCTAAATAACCTCAAATGTCTGATTCATCACAGCTTTGGGTGCTTTCAAAGAATGCACTAAAGATTACTACTTTTTATATGCTTTTTGTAATAAGCTTGGCTGGTGTGTGTTTATTTTTTGTACAGTAGTGTTTTATAATTGAAGCCTCGTTTACTAATTTGCATTGCATTTTGCAATGTGTTTTTATGACTAGACATTGCTTTTGAGGAGCAAGAATGTATCATTAATGATTTGTAAGAGATTAACATGTAAAATAGAAGTGACTCGTGTATTTGTAAAGGCTGTGTGTAAATTGTCATTTACATTTCTCTTCAACTTCATAAAAGGCAGAAAGTCTTGCTATATCAGCCCTAAATGTCACCCTCACATTAATCACTGATTTTTTTTGTTATTTTTAATTTGATCTTTTTCAGCCTTAAATATGTGCACATTATTCACAATGGGTTTTGTTTTGTTGTGACCAAATAAAGGTTTTTCACAACCAAATAAATAGTTTCACCATTTGTGTGCTTACCTTCTAGCAAATATTTAGATTTCTAAGAGATTAACATGTAAAATAGGAGTTGCTCGTGTATTTGTAAAGGCTGTGTGCAAAATGCAATTTGTCATTTACTGTGGCGGTTTGCTTCTGGTGCAAATAGTTTAGCTAAATTACAGTGGGCAGACTGGTTTCAGGCGAGTTTGCTTTCAAGAGCTTGGATGAATGCCTCGTCGACGTTTATTTGGAAGAAGAACACTGTACACTTGTTGGTTGTTACAAAAAGGGACAACCCCCAGTGACAACAGCGCGACTCGATCCGACGACGCAGCAGGACGCGCTCCAGAGGAGGAAGGTCTTTGTGTTGACATCCAAAGCTTATCTGTCGCAAGTTCCAGTTGTGGTATTGACATTTTGTCAGTTGCGTTTCGCCACGTGTGAAGTTATGTGACGACCATGTTTAGTTTCGGAGAGCGGGATTCATCAGCGTGTGAGAGAAGACCCTGATTTTGTACCGAAATGGCAAACAAGAAGCTCTTACTAGAACTGCTGAAGCAGCCGGCCAACAGTCGGTGCGCTGACTGCGGCGCGCCCGGTAAGCGATGTGCTTTGTTGAGTCATCTCACTGGTGATCACTGTTCAGTTTATTTTATAAACTAATTTCAAATGTAGCCGATTTAATCATAATGTGTTTTTTACTGTTCACCAGTTTAAATCAACACGTTTGATTATTTATGATTCTGTATGGGAATATGTATTCATCATATAATATAGTGCATGATATCAGCTAGTATGATAAAAGCCTAAAAGTGAGTTTTTCTTTGTTACCTTATCATGAGGTCTGGAAGAAGGTATATGTCTCAAAATGAAGTTTTAATGTAATGTGATGCTTTTTGTTTAATCAAAGACAAAACCTGGGATATATGTAATATGTCAGCATAGGAATACAGTGTACAATGCACGTAGAGTGGGAGGAATGGGACCTTAAGTAGGATCCACCAAAATAGGATAATCTGACACTGAATGCAAAGTCTGGCATTTGAATCCCACCTCTTCTGCACAGATCCAGAATGGGCATCCTACAAGCTGGGTGTGTTTGTGTGTCTGAACTGTTCCGGCATCCATCGCAGTCTGTCCAACCGGGTCAAATCCATAAAGCTGGACTTCTGGGAGGATGAGCTGGTGGAAGTATGGACTGCTGTATTGTGTTATTATTGCTATGATAATATTAGTTCAAGTGAAAAGAAAAATTGTCTGTCTTTGTATAATCTCTATGCGTGTCTTTTTGGGACCCGGGAAGTTCATGAAATCCAATGGCAACGCAAGTGCCCAAGTGTTGTATGAGAAAGCTCTTCCACCGTACTACTACAGACCCCAGGAAAATGACTGTGCGTAAGTATTTTTCCAGAATGTTCACATTTTTCAGAAACTGTCTTTGTGACTGGCTGATGTCTTCATGATAGGATATTCAGACTGCTGACATGGCAGTGCCATAAAAAATAGAGAGAAGTGCAACTAGTGACTGTAGAAGTGAAATATAGATACATTTCTTCTGCTAGATCAAAGCCTAATGAAACATATTCTTGTTGTGAAGCTTTAGCTTATGTTGATTAACTGCTGTAGACCTGTTCCCCCTGTCTAGGAATTTATTTATGTTTGCCCTTGAACTGCAGCGTCTTAAGAGAGCAGTGGATTCGGGCTAAATATGAAAGAATGGAATTCACAGGAGAAACCAAGTATCCACCACTTTCATACAGCACAGGTGATGTTTTCAGTTTTTTTTAACATGCATGTCTATTGCAGGACATTAATCTTTATCGGTCTGTTGGTGTAAACCAAATAGTGATAAAACTATGTGGTTCCTCATACATATGCAGAACTGTGCAAGAAAAACCGGTATAACGAAACAGCCAGGAAGTGAAAACTGGCCAGATTGTCACTCTCTGCAAAACATTAGACCGTGCAACCAAAACATATTTTTATATAATACCTGTGTGTATTGAAGCACTTGTGATTCAGTGGATTTCTTGAATTGAATACAGGTTTCTATGAAGGGATGCTGTGGAAGAAAGGGAAAGACAAGACACAGTTTCTGAAGAGGAAGTTCGTACTGTCAGAGAGAGAATTTACCCTGACTTACTACAACAGGGAGAATGTGAGTTCCCCGCAACTCTGACACAGTTAAACTGCTCTGTATGGCATAAATGAATAAGTAATAATTATATGAATTAATACAATCATTCAAATTCCTTAATACTACAAGATGTGCAGTTACTATTACTATGTGTGTGTGATGTAAAGGCATGTGTATTGATTTGATTTGATGTCTTTCCCCATCCGCTTACAGCAGTTTTAACTAGCTTTTTAACGGCATTGTCTCATTAAAACAGCGATCCAAATGTTAGTTAATCACTGCTCTATTTTTGGCTCCATTAAGACAAAAAAGAAAAAAGTTTAGCAGGTGTAATGTTTACCATGTTCACCATCTTAGTTTAGAGTTAGTCATAAAACAAAGTTTTGGACATAATTAAATTCTGACCTGCTGATTGCAATAGAGGAAAAGTCAGAGGATCATTATTTTTTTTATTATTAAAATTATTACAAGTCATCCTGAGAGGGGCATGAATGTCTATACTAAGTTCCCCAGGAATCCATCCAATAGTTGTTAAGATATTTCACTAAAAATCAAAATTGTTACACTGGGGAAAAAGTCACCAAAAGTCATTAGGATTCATCCTCTGGGGACCATGGATGTCTTTACCAAATTTCATTGTAATCCATTCAATAGTTTTTGTGTTATTTCAGTCTAGACTAAAGTGGTGGACCAAAAAACCGACATCGCCATTCCTCAAGCTGTGCTTCTAGCATGGCTAAAAAATGGGTTTACAAACAGCAGCATGCTAATTAAAAAAGGTTGTTTTACTCTTACTACCAACTTTAAAGTGCACATCCATGTATTTGTGATCTAGGAGTCCAAAGGTCCAAAAGCTATAATCTCCATCAAGGACCTAAACGTCACCTTTCAACCGGAGAAGATTGGTCATCCTCATGGGCTGCAGATGACTTACCAACACTATGATCACACCAGGAACCTCTATGTCTACCACGAGAGTCCGGAGGTGGGCCTGCATAATTCATCCAAACTATAAATAGCAGCTTATACTGGTTGTCATACAATAGCTATGGGGCTGTGGAGAAATTCAGGGTCTCTTCTTCTACTCTAGGAAATAGTCACATGGTACAACGCCATTCGTGCTGCTCGCTATGCGTACCTGAAGACAGCGTACCCGACTGGAAGCAATGAAGAAGTACGCATCAAACCTTCTCAAAATCAAATTAAATGGCTAAATGTTTGTTCATAGTCACCCTTGAGTAACTCTCAGCTCTTGATGTACTTTGAATTCTAAATACAAAATATATATTTATAAAAAGAATATATAATATAATAAAAAGAAAATAGCAGTTTATTCACAGCTAATGCAGTGAACTTTCACTTTCACCTTCACCAGAGTCAACAGCAATGAGATCGGAAACCTGCTTTTATGTTTTAAAGCTTAATACATGTGTACCTTTTACGTCTCTTGGTCAGCTGATACCAAAGATAACAAGAAACTACCTTAAAGAGGGATACATGGAAAAGACAGGGCCAATGGTAAGTTATTAAAGAACAAAAAGTTAAACAAATACAGATATGTGTTCTTACGTGAGATGTATTTGTACATGTGTTTGTTTATCATTTATTTTGTCAGCACTCAACTGCTACTTACGCATACAGTGAGAAAAGCAGTCAAGGCGCAGTCTTCACCAGTAGAGATCCAGTTCTTTGTGACAGTAGCAGTACATCTGAGAGTGTGTTTCTGTTCCTCCGCGCACAAACACACTTGAATTACATTTTTTGTAAGAACTGATTGGTATGATAGAAAGAGTTGGGTAGAAATACATACTGTAATTTTTCATGTTAAGTGTTAACATTCAATTTATTTTTAACAGCATAAGGAACCATTTAAAAAGAGGTGGTTTATTTTGGACCCTCAAAACCGGAAGTTGTTGTACTTTAAAGGCCAACTGGTGAGGACAAAACCTCTTCCCATTCTAATCCATTGCTGTGCATCTCTGTATTGATGTTTGTCAAGCACTGTGACCGCCATTATGTATTAAGTATGTGTTTTCATTATTGTGAATGTAGGATGCAGTAGAGCAAGGGGTCATTTTCATCGGCACAGAGAAACTTGGTTACTCTGTGAAGGAGTGTGACCCAAAGCATGCTCGGGGGAACAAGTGGAAGTGTGGCGTTATGTTGGCGACGCCCGAGCGACACTTTCTCCTCATGTGTGAACAGGAGAAGGAGCAGAAAGCGTGGCTGGAGGCCATCAGACAGGTCTTGTCCAGGCCCATGGCACCGCAGGATTATAGCAGTAAGCAAGGCTAACATAATCATGTTTAGCATGTTAGCATTCTAACTATAGCGAATTACCACAACATTTTTAAGCTCATGGTGGCACTAGAGAAAAAGTAAGGGGATCACCAAAGTTGTTGGGATTCATCCTCTGGGCAATACCAAATTATATGGCAACTAATCCAATAGTTGAGATTTCGCCAAAAACCAAACGTTTTAACCTGATGATGGTGTTAGAGGATAAGCCAGGGTAACAACAAAGTCAGTAGGATTCATCCTCTGAAGACCACAAATTTCTGTATAAAATTTAATGGCAATCCATCCAATAATTGTCAAGGTGTTTCAGTCTGGATCAAAGTGGTGGACTGACCAGCTGACAAATTGACATTGCCATCCATAGAGCCATGCCACTAGTGTGCCTAATAAAAGAATCACCGCAGAAAGTTTTCATATTCAACCACTGCATTGTGCGTCCGTATGACCCAACTCTAATGAATACTCTTGTTTCTCACTCCAGTTGAAGCAAACATCAGGCATAAAAGATGAACTTCAGTGGGGTGTCTCAACAGGATGAGCGGGAGAAGACATGCAGCATTTGAAAAGACATGACTGAACTACTGCAGCACATCTGATCTGCTGTCACTGCATTGTATCAGTACTGATTGTTTACCATGTTGCTCCCAGCACTGACTCTCATCTTTGTGTTGTATCCTAAGCATCTTTAACCGTGACTCTGACTGTGCCACAGTGTGGATTAAAGACTTCTATCATCATCATCATCATCATCATGTTGAATCCACTCCTATGGCCAAACGTACTGTACAAAGTACACTGATATATTGTAATACAAGATAGGCTACAATAACTGCATATCATCATGCTATATTTATGATGGTTCTTTCATATTTTAAATGTACTAATAAATAAGAAAATCATTTTAACATTTGGTTGTGAACTTATTTCATTACACTAATGCCCCACAAAATGTTAAGTGCATGTTGAATAAAACTTTTAAATTCCAACTTTTTGTTTTGCCCTTTTTAGTGTAGTGGCCGTGTTTTCCATGCACACACAAACAGCATTTGTAAATGTCAATTTTAGCACCCAGGACTCATGAATTTTACTGCAAATGGAACTTGATAAATCATAATTATGTTACTCTATGGTCTATAACAACCATGATGGATATGTGTTTATTATTATCAACATAAATATTAGCTTCTCAGTCTCTCGACATACGGTTGCTTACTACATGCTGATGTACTGTATAGTCAGTTGTACATATAGTTGGGGGAAATTTGAACTTTAACTCCTCAGAATGTTTTATTTTTTTTTATCTAAAACCGTACATTTGTAAGGTGTAGTAATCGGCTCTGTTAAGGACATTCTAAATAACATTTTCCTTGTTTTATTTAACTTTGTTCTATGTTTACAAAAATGTTTTGATTATCATAAACACAACACACTTTTTCACAAAAAGAACAAACCAAAACATGCAAAAAGAAGAAGATAATCAAAACAAAAAAGTACGTTTCAATCCACTCTGCAAGGAGAGGAAATATAAAATACAATCAAACAATTTATAATTATCATGTAACACAAAACAATGTCGTATCTATAAAATTGCAGTAAAACACATGGTAAGAACACCAAAAGGTAATACAACTTAATTTTAGAATATTCGCCTCCACTAATGTCACAAATAAGGTCCTATTCTGGTGATCTTTTTTTTAATTAAAGTTTTTGTTAACAATAACCGTTTGGATCGTTCACTGAGGAGGAGCCGTGAATTAAATGCAGTTCCTTTTATTGGCACCAGAGAGCAGCATAACGCGTTTTAAAAAGTCTTATGAAGTTTGTCCTGGACGAATTGCTGTAGTTGCCGCCGGGTACTGGAGGTCGGGCATTCCCATGAAACATCCACTGCGAAATGCTGTGCATGCGCCAAAAAGACTGATTAACATGAAATAACAGAGAAATATGTCACAAACTACCTTTTAAATTGCATTTCTGCTGAGCTGACAAGTCCCAAGTTGAGAGGAAGCGCGTAGAAAACACGTAGGAGCACCGACAACTGTCCGTCCGTTTTGTCCTACAAAGGCGCCGAGAGTTTGACAGCGGCAGGACTTCACTGCGCAGGCCTGACGTTAGGTAAACTGCTGGAGGAGGACGGCATCCAGAGGACTACATGAAACAATAACGCCTGTCCTTTCTGTAGAGGGAAGCAAGCTAAAACATGAGGAAGGACGTGAGGATACTACTTGTAGGGGAACGTAAGTAGCAGGTGTTTTTAATCCCGAAGCAGTCAAATGCTTAATTAGCAACATGCTAGTGAGGGAGCTAGAGGCTACAGCTAGCAGATGCACTGAATCAGTGAATCTAACAATATACAAAACAGTGCGATTATATGTGCAGTGGAATTCAAAGTATCCCAAGTGGTATGATGGGAATAAATATCTGTGGGTTTGGTTTCTGTCTGGTTCTGATAGACAATCAAGTATCACATGGTGCACTATGTCGATTTCACGAGTGTTTCCATGTACTGTCTGTCATGTCTTGCTCCTTCATACACTACTTCTCATATTCAGACATAATCTGCGGACGACACACAAACTGTATTCAGAATAACAATTCCCTCAGGTGTAAATAGCTAAATTGTTCAAAATCGTTCTAAATAAGATTAGCATGATAAAGATGGTATTTATTGCAGAACTGTTGTATTGGACTTGATTGTACCAGAATACCTAACAGAAACTCATTTATCCTGTAGTGAAAAAAGGTAATTGCAAAGCAAATGTTCTGCAGTATAAATTTAAAGTTTTAGTGGAACTAGAGGTTCCAATTGTATTTATTTCATTTTATTTATTTATCTCAATAATTATTGTTTTTCAATAATGATGATTTTGTCCAAAACCCCCAAATAATAAGTTTGCTATCATATCAGACTATGAAAAACAGCAAATCCTCACAATTGAGAGGCTATAAACAAAGAATATTTAGCACATTTGACTGATCATTGACTAAATTATTATTTGATTATTGAAATAGTTGCTGATAAAGTTGTTGTTGATTGACTAATTGGGTCAGCTCAACTTGGCACCAGGATGCACTGGATATTAAGCAGAATTATTGGTAAATAGTTTGTGATAACAAGATCTTGACTTTTCCAGGACCCTGGATTGAGGGCAGAATTCAGCCAAAAAAGCAACAGATCCATCCTTAACTATGTTTCACCTGGTCTATTTGTTTTTTTTAAAGGACGCCTGTTGGTACTATTTATGTTTCAGTTTTGCTGGTGCAGGATGGCCGTTAGCAGAGTTGGATACTGACTGTTCCTGAAAGAAGTGCAGCACAAAATGCTATGTGCCTACTTCAGTGTTCAGTAGAGTTAGTTTAGTATAGTTTATGGGGTCACGCAGCTTGTCAACAGAGACTGAGGGGCCACAGATACTGCAAACTACTATTGCTACGTAATACTGCATTATTATTATTATTTTCTTTTGCAACAATCTATCTTTTAAAAGCTTAACTTCAGATAATATTTCTCTATGTATTTTAGCTTTGCGCTGTGCTGGAATTCAGTGAGTGCTTGTTTGATAACCGTGGCACTTGGCTGCTGCTCTAAACGGTCTTCAGCTACTCTTATCTGTGCCCTGTCACTTAATACATTACCCAGACCGCTCAATAAAAAGTGGTAGGGAGGTCACATGTTAATGGCCCGTTGTGTGTAGTACCGGAGTGTAATTTAAAAAAATGTTTTCTTTGCCCTTACAGCCAAGGTGGGGAAGACATCACTGATAATGTCTCTGGTCAGTGAGGAGTTTCCTGATGAGGTATGTATCAACATGAAATCAGACGATAGATATGGCAGAAATTGTCCTGGTAACTGTTTAGCTTACACTTGCATCCTGATCTTATATATTGACAATTTGGCTGACTATTGTTTGGATATGTCAGAATCATGAAGGTAAAAAAGTTAAAATACAGGACGTATATAATATTTATTGAGGCATTTTTGCTGTCAGAAGTTTGGATCATTGTCCTGTGTCTTCCAGGTTCCTCTCCGAGCTGAGGAGATCACCATCCCAGCTGATGTCACCCCAGAGAGAGTGCCCACACACATCGTGGACTACTCAGGTGAACTCTCCCACTATTACGACCTGCAAGATTGATATCATGAGCCCAGCCCAATACTTAATGATCCATATTAATAGGAATAGGTTAATCTGGTAACAGAAAGGTTTGAGCATGTGTGAAACCCTGTACTGATGTGCCTTTTTGACACCTTTTTTAGAGGCTGAACAGACAGACGAACAGCTGTACCAAGAAATATCAAAGGTTGGTTTGGCTTAGTTATTACTCTCATCTGTTCCTGTAGTGTCTGTACCCCATGCGTTTTCTATACATCACAAGTTAATATTGCCATTTGTCTTTGCAGGCAAATGTTATCTGCATAGTGTACTCGGTCAACAACAAGAAGTCTATTGAAAAGGTCAGCATGATTTCTCTTGGCAGTTCATCAAATACATTACTGCAGGATGTCTGGAATTTGAAACACGACGCTGCATATGCTTATCATGCTTATCTGAGAAAATGTGTTTGTGTTAATGAATGTTTTCCTGGCTGCAGTGTTTGATGTGGTGCTTTACTCCCCTAGGTGACAAGCCACTGGATTCCCCTCATAAATGACAGGACAGACAAGGATAGCAGGTGTGTTCATGACACTTTAATAGATGTGTTTTTTGTGGATACATGTCTCTCTTCCCTGTGGAAATAAATATAAAGTCCCTGGAACAAGTGCTGATATTATTATAGGTTGTTTTAAGCCTGTGGGATCAGCCATCACAATCACTTTTAAATGTTGTTACAATTTTTTAAATCAGAGTTGTGTGGAGCTAGGGATAAGTTTAATCTCATTGAGTGATTCAAAAGAAGGGTATACACTGTTAAGTTAATACTTTCTAAACTGCTTGCCACACTGTATGAAATATAGAGTAATTAGTCCTGATCTGCCTTTCGTAATTATTGTAAACCACATGAATGAATCTAAATTAGTTTTAGCTTAAACACTTAATCTCTTATCAAAATAGTTTTTCTCTCGATCAACTAATCGTTGCAGCTCTATATTATAGTAATGAAGGACTATACTGCAGGGTTCCATTGATCCTTGTGGGGAACAAGTCGGACCTGGTGGAACACAGCAGCATGGAGACCATCCTGCCAATCATGAATCAATACCAGGATATCGAGACCTGTGTAGAGGTAAGCGAGCCATACACTCTAATTCATCCATCCATGCATGCACACACACACACACACGTGTATATATATATATATATATATATGTGTGTGTGTGTGTGTGTGTGTGTGTGTGTGTGTGTATACACACACACACACACACACACACAAACAAACCTTTTGGATCCATTGAAGCAGGGCTGTGTCGAGGTCCCAGTTTGATGAAGCACTTGAGAGCGATGAACTGTGCTTTTGGGCTGCAGTCCAGCTCCTGACTCCACTGAGTCATTAATAGATTTATGTTACTGAACTCCGCGCTCCAGGGCCGGGACGTGCTGACTGATGTACTCAAAGTATGTTGAGAGGCTCGGCAGGCATGCTGGCAGGAAGCTGGCCTCTGTCTGCATTACCGTTGAATTCAAATTTCCCCACGTCACATGACACGGCTCAGTCATGCCCTCCTCAGGTGGTTTATTTACAATGTTAAAATAGGGAGATGAGGACGTGAGAGAAGGCATATACAGAGTGGATACAGTTGGAGTACAGTCACACAGCAGGTGTGAGTTGGAGTCGTATATGAAAGACGGTTGGACCAATGTTTTACTGATGGCTCAGTGATTTGTGAAGTAAAGCATTAAGGTCTTTTATTTAAGTAAAAATAGCATTAACACAATTTAGAAATACGTTGTTACAAGTGAAAGTCCTGCATTCAAAACCATACTAAAGTAAAAGTACATAAATAAATAAAAAAGTATAAAAGTAAATGTACACACCCTGCAGCCAAAATGGGCTCTGTCCGTATCACATTATATATTATACTATTGGATAATTATCATAGACGCAGTCACATGTAAGCTGCATTTTAATGTCGTACGTTTGCTGTGGTAGAGCTAATTTCATTCATTTTATTTACTGTTGGAAAGTTTCATAATAAAAAAGAATGCTTTGTATTTTATATGCTCAATAGGTTTTTTAAATCTGCAAAGTAACTTGTAACTACAGCTGCCAAATACATGTAGTAGAGTAAAAAAACAAATACTATACTCTATAATAAAATTTATAAAATATAAATACATGTAATATAAAATACATTTACACTTTTTCCTCAGTGCTCTGCCAAAAACCTGAAGAACATCTCTGAGCTGTTCTACTACGCCCAGAAGGCTGTTCTCCACCCGACAGGACCCCTGTACTGTCCGAAGGAGAAGGAGGTGAGGTCTTTACGCTAGATGCAGATACAGCAGACATTTTGACTTGTTGTAGTAGGAAAAGCACAGGGAGTTAATCATGTAAACCTAATAATATGAGTCTACTACTCAACCTAACTCACAGAAACCCCTGGCCTCGCATTACCTTAACATCCCTACAGTTCGCTGCCATAATAATTACTGTCAATTTAAATCTTTCATGTAACCACTGATTATGTTTCTTCTGTTTTACAGTTGAAGCCTTCTTGCATAAAGTCTTTAACTAGAATCTTTAAAGTGTCTGACCTGGACAATGACGGCATCCTTAACGACAATGAGCTCAACTTCTTCCAGGTAATGTTTTCCACTTAAAAGTGTCACTGTCAGCATAATTTTCATAAGAATTTTTATAAGACTTGAAAATTGTGGAAGTTTTCATCACTAACACAACTTGGAGAACCTGGTTAGTCGGGCCTCGTTATGCAGTGTAGTAGAATATTTAATGGGAGAATGGCTCGACTGGTTTAGGGTGACAGGTTATAACATATATCAATATACATCAATATATTGCTTGTTGTGTATGTCTATAGAGAACATGTTTCAACACACCACTGGCGCCTCAGGCCTTAGAGGATGTAAAGAATGTGGTCAGGAGGAACATGACAGATGGAGTCAAGGACAATGGACTCTCACTTAAAGGTCAGACACTCTTCTGTTTTCATATTCCTTCTTTTCCCTCCCTCCTCCTCTTCATGTTCCCTCCACAATTCTCCTTTTCTGCTTGTCTTTTTAGTCAATTCTCTTTGACAGCCGTTGACCCCTATCATTCTTCTGTTATTGGCTCTTAATTACAGGCTTCCTGTTCCTGCACACCCTCTTCATTCAGCGAGGTCGACATGAGACCACCTGGACTGTGCTGAGGAGGTTTGGTTATGACGATGACCTGGAGCTCACACAGGAATACCTGTTCCCCTTGTAAGTGCAGACTAAAAGGTTATTAGTGGCATTTATGTTTTTTTATTTTATTTTGAACGACCGTATAAAGAGGAAGCTGTCTTAACAGAACTTTTACCTTGGTAAATCAGCAGGGTGGCTGTTAAATGTTGTAAAATTAAAAAACCTGTTGCTGATTAATCTATGCAGTTTTGAAATTGTTGCAAAACACAAACATCTTTTCATGTCTGCTTAAGACTCCTCGCTAATGAGAATGCATTTGTAAATGTAAAATCATTGCAGCACTCATGTAAAATGCATTAAGGGTGCAAACGTCAATGCTTCAGAGATATCTGTAAAATTATTGTTTCTTTCCCTTCCTGTATCACAGGATAAAGATCCCCCCTGACTGCACCACAGAGCTCAACCACAATGCTTACCTCTTCCTTCAGAGTGTCTTTGACAAACACGACAAAGTGAGTGGTTAAAAATGTTGAAGATTGAGGAATTCATTTTCATACCTTGTTATTCTTTTCTTTATAAATATAGTTTATGTTTTTCTGGATAACCACTTTTGTGCTCTGTTTCTGGTAGCCATGTTTTCTTATGTCCTGATTTGTGTTTCACTGTATGTGCTCTTGGCGTCATGCAGGATAGAGATTGTGCGCTGTCACCAGAGGAGGTGAAGGACTTGTTCAAAGTGTTTCCCTATATGCCCTGGGGTCCGGATGTCAACAACACGGTTTGCACTAATGACCAGGGATGGATCACATATCAGGGATACCTCTCCCAGTGGACGTTAGTGTGGAACATATCTATTAATACACACACGTGAACACTCTCACCTATTTTGGTTTTATACACCCTGAATACATTCACGCTACTGTAGGATGTACATCATTATGTCGAATACAGATCATTTTACAAAATCATGCTCATGTGAATCTCTCATGCCATCGGACTCATCATGACTTGTGTGTTTTCTGTGGTAGGTTAACAACATATCTAGATGTACAGCGTAGTTTGGAGTACTTGGGTTACCTGGGCTACTCTATCATCTACGAACAGGAGTCCCAAGCTGCTGCCATTACAGGTAAGGGAATGTAATTCAGTTCAACAGCCTAGCAGAACTGTGTGTAGATTTACAAAAACAAGTAGTAAATAATGATTTATTCTGTTCAGAATAAAAGTACCCTACCACTAGGTACCTGCATTGTTTTGTTTTTTTCCTCCATCAGTTATGTTTATTTTTTTTATTGTTCATGTATGCTCTTTCTTATGAAAAATATGCATTCCCTATTCTTTCAGTGACGCGTAACAAGCGCATAGATCTGCAGAAGAAACAAACCCAACGCAGCGTCTTCCGCTGCAACATCTTGGGGGCCCGGGGAAGCGGGAAAAGTGGCTTCCTACAAGCTTTCCTGGGCAAAAATCTGCAGGTCAGTGGAAATCATGGCTATTAATCCTTTTAAACTCACCTTTAAACCAGTATTTTAGCAGTTTGTCTTGCTGGACACATACTCGTTTACATGACAGGCCAATTCAAAAGATAATGAATGCGATTTTTGTTTGGAATGTGCAAATGGTGCAACCAAATCATCTGTTTGTACTATGTACCAAACTTGGTGAAAGGGTGTTTAGGTGTAAGAAGATTTTCAGATTTTTATGCAGAAATCTCCCATTGTCAGTTTTGCTTGTACTGGACAGCCCAAACTAAAACAAACAAAATGCAAACTTGATCCACCTTGGAGTAGACCAAAGACAACAAACTGCTGATGTGAGCACTTTGTCAACTTCCAAAGTTGAGAATCAATCAAAAAAAAATTAGTCTGTTTTATTTATATAGCGCCATATCTTAACAAGGTTATCTCAGGGCACTTTTTTTAATATAGAGCAGCTCTAGATCTATGTATTTATAGAGAGCCAACAGTTCTTAATCTGAGCAAGCACCAGGCGACAGTGACAAAGAAAAACTCCTTTTTAACAGTTAGAAACCTCAAGCAGACCGAGGCTGTGGGTGGGGGTTATCTGCCTCAACCGGTTGGTTTGGGAGAGAGAGCAGGAGGAAAGAAAACACACGGTTGTACAGTTCTACAAGCCAAGGTTGAAGGGGACCATCTTCTAAACATGTCAATAGTCTTGATGGGTGTCTGTTATTAACTTGTTTTTTTTTTATCCACCACAGCAACAGAGGCGGATTAGAGAAGACCACAAGTCCTTCTATGCCATCAGTACGACCTATGTTTATGGTCAGGAGAAGTACCTGCTGGTAAAAAAAACATTTACTCATCGTCTGCTCTTTGGATTACTGTTACTTAATCTGAGTGGAATTTACACTTAACTCATTCTACAAAAACGTTAATCCCTCCATCTCCACACTCTGTCTCTTCCTGTTCCCCGTCTGCACACTACAAGCTCCATGAGGTGATGCCAGATTTTGACTTCCTGTCAGAGGCGGACTTAGCCTGTGACGTAGTCTGCCTGGTGTATGACATCAACAATCCACGCTCTTTTGAATACTGCGCCAAAGTGTACAAGGTACGTTTCAGAAGATGGGGCAGGGGGGGGGATGCTTGTGGGATGCACCGAGGCTTGTAAGGCCTGCTGTATACAGTGCAACTAGTAATGGTAATGATTGTGTTTGGCAGCAATACTTCATAGACAGTAAGACACCGTGCGTGGTGATTGCCGCCAAGTCGGACCTGCACGATGTACGGCAGCACTACAGCCTCTCCCCGCAGGAGTTCTGCCGCAAGCACAAGCTCCACCCGCCCCAGCCATTCACATGCAACACGACCGACGCGCTCAACAAAGACATCTACACTAGACTCACCACCATGGCCATGTATCCGTGAGTATTAAACCTCTAGTTAACCCTTTACACCTCTGTGAGTCCTGCAACCTTATCCACCGTGACCGTGTTTTCCTGTGTTCTACCTCTCGCCTGGATGTATGTATCAGACAGTGACATTTTGCCAGTAGTATTTAAAAGGCTACAGCATGGGCCGATTAATGAATGACCCCATCTATATGCTGTATAACGTGTGTGTGTGTGTGTGTGTGTGTGTGTGTGTGTGTGTGTGGATCAAATCCCTGCTTGAAATTCTTTGAGGTCAATCCCTTGACTATATAGGGTGTCTTATCTCCTCAAAGCTTTCGGATCAGATTAGATTTCAGAGTAGATTAATTAGCACTCAATGGGATTTGCCGACTAAATTTCATTTTAGCAGGCCAGAAATCCCATTTTGAAACCACTAGATCTGCTGCACTCTAGGGCATGAGTTTGAGTGGTGAAGCCAGAAACTAGTTAAGACTAGTAAAATAAATGTTTTTTTGCTCTTAGTGGTGCATTATGTATATTAATGGGGTATTGTTACAGTAAGGTTCCAGTGGTCTAAGCCAAAAATTAAAAAACAGATTTTGATAGCTTTTGCATTTTGTTCTTAATTTGCCTCAAATGTTTTGTTTGTTGCGACTGTTCCTTCCTTTCCTTGTGTTTCTTCTTTAAGTTCTATATACTGAGTTCATTATAGATGTTTACTTGTCCATACTTTTGTTTACTTTGTATTTGAGTTGAGGAGATGAAGGTTAATGGCAGCAATGCAGGTTTCAGCTCAGAGAAGTATGTTTTCTTTACTGAGATCCTTTAAAAAAAAAATATATATAGCTTTGGGTTTTAAAAAACAAAAAGTCCTGGCTGCAGCAGCCTCCTCCTCTGTGTGTGTTGTTTGGTGCGTGTTGTCCTTGTATTGTGGTGAATACACGCGTTTTTGTGTGTCTTTCCGCAGCCACGCCCGTCTCCGCTGCATGTGTGCCTGCAACAGGTGCACCTATTGCCTGTGTCAGAACCTCCTCAAGTTGGAGCTGCTGCGCAGTATTAAGGCCCAACTCCGCAGGGTCGTTTTCAACAGGTTCATACGTAGAATAAGCTCTAGTGTTTTAACATAGACTCATTCCTCCTCTCTGGCTCCCACCCTCTGGTTGGAGAGAGGCTCCCTTTTGACCCAAGCTCTCTAACAATGGTGATGGTGACAGCTCCTCTGCTTTTCTTCAGTGTTCGCCAGTGGTCAGGTTTACACTGCATATTCACTGCACATGTATAAATAAATAGTATAGTCGTCCATTTGGGATGTTGAAGCTTGTAAAAAAATCTAATTCTTGGGTGAATACTATTGTGCCTCAGGCAAGGTAATGCTTGTTGACAAAGAGCGCACTTTGGTTGTATAGTTCAAAGTTAGACTCTAACCATCTGTCGTAGAAGTCCTTGTTTCCGCTGGTTACATTTTTTTTTTTTTTAATCAACTGACTAGTGAAACAAAAAAAGTGTCCACATGTTGCTCTACACCCAAATCAAAAGTGAGCATCTATTTGTCATATACCTGAAACCCATTAGTCATGGCAGGTGTTTTGGTTTCTGCTCCAGCTCCAGTCAGCCCACCCGCTCTCTGTACAGTTTGACACAGCGAGACATGACCATGCTGTGCCAGCTAACACGCAGGCTGCTAGCCAGGCAGGTGACAGTGTGTCGGAATCAGTGTGAAAAATGCATGATGTTATTTGCTTGTGCAGTGCACACTTTACTCCTCATACTAACTCCTATACATAACACAAACATAATAAGACGGCAGACATTTTCATTTCAGTCAGAGGCACAGATAAAGTTTTTGTATTTTGGATAGCTCTGGATAGTTTTAAGTATATATTCATGTTTAATAAAACTTTTATAGAATGTTATGGTATAAATAACTATCATACACCATATCCATGTTGTTCAGCCAGTTAACTGTGCTGACAAAGAGTCCAGTTACGAAGCACTAGAGAAATACAAAAAGATGTTTTGTATTTTGACAATTAAGTGTTAAAAACCGACCTACGACCCCTTTCTTTTGGAGCCTGCAGTGGATATGCAACCTGTAAATCTTGACCTACAAGCATATTATTTGCACATAAAAGGAGAGACACACACAACCATTCTTTTTGGTTTGTGCTTCATTTAATCTGAAAACCTCATTGAAAGTCTGCATGTTTGGCATGTATGTAAGTATTAAAATCCTTCCTGTCAATTAATTTACCTTTGGCACTAACTTTCATCAATTATCAAAGAATTAATTGATTATCTAATTGATGTTTTCAGTCTCGCTTTGTCTTCATTTCCATTGTTAACCCTGAAGTCTACACCGACAGGAGAAACGTTTTTTTTGAAAAGCACAGTTTTTACTTAAATTCCACGTATCATCCTGTACATATACTAATATAAAAGCTGCTGTTACCTTGTTCTCCTGTGGGTTAAGACTTCATAAATTTAACAGGCTGATTTTTTAAATCAAACTGTTTCTTTGATGTTTAAATTGATTGCGTTGTACTGTACCAATCACCCTGTAAATTCATCCTGTTTTTCCTGTCTTGTATTTCCTGTCTGTGTTTTTTCTGTCCACTCTATAGATGTTCACACGCACGCTTTTGGCTGCCCCTCTTCCTCTTCCTCTTGCACGTGTTTAACCTCTGCTAATCTGCCTGCTGTTAGGTTGCTTGTCTCACCTGTTCTCTGCTTTTCTGGGTAACCAGTCTACTGTATCATCTTTACAGTAAAGAGAGCTTGGTGTTTTGAAAAAAAGTCAGGAAGGTTTATTGAACCACAGTGCAGTGTCTGAATAGCTATTTATTGTGTTGGCAGTAGTGTGCAATAAGTGTTTTGTTTTGTTGAGTGTTTTCCACAAAAACACATAAAATGCAGGGCTTCTGGTTGGGCTTTCATGGACAGAGCTACACGCTGTAGTGTTGCATCCAGCACTAAACCTTTGTGTTGATGCCTTTTTAATCTCTGAGAGTTGTTGACATTAATAATAGCATGACATCAGGCCAGCCCTGGCAGTGCAGGCAACCGACACACCACATTCTGAAAATTGAGTTGGTTGACTGGATTTTACATGGTATGATATTTAATCCAACTTATTTGACATAGTGTTCAATATTAAAATACCTTTTAGGTCACCAAAATTACAAGCAACAAAAAGTAAATTGTGTCCAGCCACTTGAGAAACGTTTTTAATGGAAATCAATGGAAAGGGAATTCCAAAGTCTCTAGTGATTTATATTTGTTTGCAGTTTAATTTGTTCCCATTCAAAAAATTCAATACAACTGCCCTACAAAGTCTGTAAAATATGTAAGGACATTATCGTCAGCAGAAAAAGTAGAAAAATAACTGACAAAATGAATGTAAACAAATTGTAGACACTCCCACTCGAGGGGGGAGGAAACTGATAACTTTTGACATTTATTTTACCTTGAAACGAGATTCACATTTTGAAAATGGCTCAACATTTTCATGGCTACCATGTGGTGTGTACAGTCTGCATATGTGGTGTGTGTGTGTGTGTGTGGCATTTTTGTTTTTTTGTTGTTGCTATTGTTTGAAGTGTGCGGTGACATTTAACCAGGTATGCAATCATTTCAGACTGGGTAGAGCTGAGAGATGTGGATGACATCACATATGTCCGTTTCTAATTCCAAATCTCTAATATACAATATTTGTGGTATAATGATTGATAATTAAACAAATATTTACTCTAACCTAGTGAAATTTCACCTGCCCAAAAGTCCTAATGATTATAATGTGGCCAAGAAACAACTTTTTTTAATAAACAAAAAAACAACAAGACAACATGGCTTGTTTACTCATGTTAATGAAGTACAAAAGGCAGGCAGTCATTTCAACAGTCAGACCATTTTAATGTAAAAAGGCAAGGACAATATTTATGCTTTGTTATAATATTATGTCACTGTCAATATAAAAGCTAATTAGTCAACTGGCATGATGTAATAAAAAAAATGTTTATATAAAAGTTTATTTCGTTATTTGCTGTCTGTCACAATATTAAACGTAATGTCTTTGGTGTTAAGACTGTTAGTCAGACAAAATTAGACATGTGAAGACACCTCAGGCTCTGAAAACTTGTGATTAACAAGATAGTAATTAGCATTAAATTAATCACTAATTAACTGCTAATTACTACTGGTGCCTAGTTGTTATTTGCAGCCCTAGTCAATATTATATTGAAGTATCTACCAGCTCTACCGTGCGTGCGTGCGACTGGGTTTGTGTGGAAGGCTGCTGGGCTGGGTGGAGGGAGGCTCTGGGGGGGGGCTGCCTGCTGTCAGAGGAGGATTTGAGCCTGACACAGCAGGTTTCGGTCATCTCCAGCGTGGAGGGGTCCATCTTTATGGAGGCCTCTGCTGAGCAGCTAATTCCCACAAAAAGGTAAAGGCAGAAACCACATCCACAGAGAGAATGATGTTATATTTCTATACATGTGGATCAACAGGCGAGTACATGTTGGATAAGTTCCATCCCCTATTCAGCAACATGTTGTCAGGTCAGGCTTTGTCAAGAGGTTACAAAATCTGCCGGCCACCACCTCAAAGGCTCATTAACTAACATGTCATATCTTGTTTGTTTTATCCGCTCAAAAACGAGTTGTAAACAGACATATTGCCATTTTTACCGTAGTGTTTCTTGACTGGGAGCAGTAACTTCCTGGAGGCTCCACTGGTTACCTTTTCTGATTGCTTTGCTTTCGTTGTAGTCTGCATTGTGCCCCAGTGTTTGTTTCTTGTCAGATCAGCTGGATCGTTGTTTGGTCGGGCAGATGTTTACCCAATTTTAATAATCCATTAGTTACATCTTTTTTTTGTTTTCTGCCTCCCAGCGCGAGTCAGAGCAGCTGCTTTTCATAGTCCCAACACCTCTCCTTCCCCCCCCCCTAACTGCTTTATTGTCTGGTCCTGTTTCCCAAACCAACACTAAACCAAATGTCAAGAGAAAGCATGTGTTCCTGTTTCAAACTGGTATCGCAGGGTGCTGATATTCGTCATATATGACCTGATTCAGGGAGTTTCCACTGGCGAGGGCACATGACTTTGTTTTGTCATTTGGCAACTCATCCTGTTGTGGTTTTAACTATAGAGGGTAATCGTGTTAGATGCTGCTTTTTTTTTTTTTTTTTTTTGCAGGATTTCCCTCCCCCCCTCACCTGCTCTCTGTCTCTTGCTTCCTCCCGCAGGCACATGGCACAGGCGGACCTGAAGAACTCCACCTTCTGGCTGAGAGCGAGCGTCGGTGCCACAGTGTGTGCCGTCCTGGGCTTTGCCATTTACAGAGCACTTCTCAAACAGCGGTGATCAGACGGCACGAGACAGATTCTTCCTACCCCGGTCCCTCTGTTGACTCTGCCCCTTCCCTCCTACCTGAAAGACTCAAAGACTACCTGACCTACCAACCAACCAGGCCAATTGCCTCAGCCCCCCAACTCCACCTCATCTCCTTCCCACAATGCAACACGGGCAAGAATCAAACAAACAAAATAATAGGTACATTTTATACACATTTTAAAGCGAAGGTGTGTGCTTTTTTTGTTTTTTGTTGTGGGGAAAGGGGAAGGTTACTTTATCTATCAGTATATTCGTAAATGCTGACATCCTGTGATCTGTTGGTCTAGTGTAGCCCAGGTCAGACACTGCTAGTCACTGGATGGCTTCAGCTGATCCAGTCCTCTTATTTTTCTCAGGTCAGTATTATTAGTTAGATGGTTGGAGACCAGAGAGAGGCAGCCATATACAGAAACACCACAAAGGGACTTGAATCTGTTTATAGATGTGTATATGCAGTATCTTATGTATGCATTTCTCAAGAATTTTAGAATTTGACCCATAGACAAGCCAGACGTAACGCAGGAGGCGTTAGTGCTTAATCTAACACTAGAAAGGTCATGGATATCTGTCATGCACTTGTTTATTTTGTGTGTTAATTTATTAACCTGTTTCTTTGTTTTCTGTCTGTTTTGAGTGCACTGCATGAAACAGATGGAGGGATTTACATTTTCCATGAATTTTTGTATTTAGTATTATCAAAGCTGTCCTCATGGTGTATCATGATTTTCTGCTTCTGTTTTTAATTTTCTGGTGTTCAAATAGAGCTTTGTCCCTCAATATATTTTTATGATGTGAGAGGCACCATAGAGCTATTAACAACGGCCATTCAGCGCACCTCTCCTACCTTAAAACTATGAAAGTGTTTCTTCTCATTCTTCTCTTTTCCAGCATTTACAATAAAGAACTGTATGGTCTGGCACAGTTGTGTGTTATTGGGTGAAATGACCGCTAATTTAACAGCAACAAGGAAAATAAAATGGTTTTAAATATCTATAATAAACTACATTTACACCCACGGATGTTACTGTGTTTGTGTTCTTGACAAGAGCAGTAGTAGAATTGGTCATTTCAAAAGTAGATGTGTGAAATGAATGTGGGATCAACTGTTACTGTAATCAACTGCGACTTTTGTGAACTAGAATAGAGAAGTGATAAAATGATGCGGCTGTGAGCGATTTTGCTCTCAACCCATGAGAGAAGGAAGTCCCCTGCACATACACAGGTAGATGGACTTAAAACAACTGGTAGCCACTGTGTGAAAATTACCAGAGTGCCAACATGTCTATAGAGGGGACAAAGTTATTGTTTGAAGGCTTCCTGCAAAAAAGAAAAGATACTTTGGTAAGTTACAGACTATCTCAGTTTTTAATGTATGTTAAAATAAGGAAAAAAGTTACTTTGGTTACTGTCTGTTTTTCTGTCTAGAAAATTAGGTGGGTGACTTATTGGTTTAGGCTTCAAAATACAACTTTATTCTTCTATACAAAGAAGAATGGCAGCGCTGTAAGTACACATTTGTTATGGTGTAAATCACATTCAAACTCAATCATATCTTGTCGATGTCCTGCTTAGTACAACTCTTATTTCTAATCAGTTAAAGGATGGTTACAGTACAGGTGAAAACTGACTTGAGAAAGATCTCAATGATTCAAAGGTTATTTTATTGACTTTGCTCTCTTCACAGTCACACTTGCGAAACTGTTACTACATTTACACAGTAAGTCCTCCACCATTTATTACATTTCTAATGAGAAATTGCTTTGCAGTTGTGGAAAATAGAACTTACTCAATTACTTAATTGCAATCTTTGAGGTACCTGAACTTGAGCGATTCCATTTCATGCTACTTTAGTACATTTTAGTGTCAAATTGCACTTTTAACTCCATTTATTTGGCACATTTAGTTACTGGTTAATTTACACATGCAGATTATTAATACAATTAAAAATGCACTATGTGTATACATATATATGTATATAGAAAATATTTAACAATAGCCTAATGCAACATTAAAGTGCATGCATGCACCAACCATTAAAATCCAACAACATACAGTATCATGTAATGTTATTGTAAAATGGGCCATTCTGCATTATGGGAACTCGTAACTTTACTTTAGTCATTAATATAAGTATATTTTGATGCTAATATTAATGATTAAAGTAAAGTTTTGAATATGTGACTTTCACTTTGAAGTATTTCTCACTGTGGTATTGCTACGCTTACTTAAGGAAATAGATCTAAGTACTTCCTCCTTCACTCTTTGTGTGTAGTTGGGACACATCAGAATGATCTACCTAAGTATGTATCTGTTCACTTCTTGAGCCAGGTGCAATCAGTGCGAGAGGTTCTGAGAGCTGACACAAAGGGCTTTATGTTTGAGATCATCATGAAAAATGGAAAGAGAAAATTGTTGGTAAGTCACCGCTGTGGTTTGACTGTCTTCTCATTTGGGTTAGAGTGGCAAATCTGGTCAACTGTGCCGCCAAACCACTGTATGTGTATGTGTGTGCAGGCAGCAGAGACCGAAGCTCTCAGAAGGGAGTGGGTAGAACACCTTTGGCAAGCAATGCATCTTTCTACATCCCAGGTTTCGGACTCCAAAAGCACACGGTGAGTAAGAAGATGACTTTGCCTTCATGACCGATTTGAGCTTGAACTAAAATCATCCACGTTCTGTCAGCTAGACTTTAACTGACCATTTCACTTCTCCTCAGCCTTGAAGTGTGCGAGCAGCGAGAGAGAAGAAACGGAAGCGCACCCATCTGCTCACACATTGACAGCGTGATGGAGGAGCTGCCTCCTCGGCCCCTCTCGGCCCCTGACCCTACAGACCACGTGTACTATGTGATCAGGAGCATCGCCCCACCCATCTATCTCTCTGATGAACTGAACAGTGAGGGGGGCACGTACCAATTCACACCACCACCTTGTAACTTCCAGCATCACAGTGGTAAACTTTAAATGGATTTGCACATTTGCACCTTCATAAGTAATTTAAGTCTTGAATTGAGTTGTACTTTCAGCTACAGGGTGCTAACTGCTCTGTTTTCAGGTGACAGTCTCACCAGTCCTCAATGGTCCAGTGGGTTGAACAATGCAGAGGGAGGTCAAGAGGGAGACTATGACATTTTACCAATTAGAAAAAGTATGATCTTAAAATTACTTTAAATGTACCATTTTTTATAACACAACATACATTATGATGATGGTTAATATCCAAACTGGCCCTAACATGTAATGTCTCTTTAGAGATATATGAAAGCAAAGCGTCAACACAGATGGGCGAGGGCGTCTATGACTTTCCTCTGTCTTACAGGAGGGCTTCTGAACGTCCGGGTGAGATTACATATATTTTTGTGTGTTTTTTCCCAGCGGCTAGCTGTTACATACTTGATTGTACCAAATGATACACTGGTTTGTTGTTGTTTAGTGATTTCAGACCCTACAGAGAGCATCTATGATGTACCAAGATCTCTTTTGAGGAAAGTGTCTGATGACACTTCAGGTAAATCCTGCTTCATGTTATTGTCACTTTTTAGCTTGTCAACGTGTCTTTGTCCTCTCACGTATTCTTATAAGACGGCCACAATGTGTTAAAGGCAACAGTGATTTATGTAGCAGAAACCCACATTTGTAACAGCTGGCAACACTTTATTATCTGTATGTCTCAAGCTTTCAGCTGTTTGTTTCTGGTTGCAGAGAAGCAGCCGGAGGAAGGACTCTACTGGAGGATATGAGGTTGTTTGAGGACACGTCATAGACTGGAGGGTGGCAGCAGTCCCCCTCTGACTCACCAGACACAATTCTTTGCACAGTAGACTGTTGCTGCCTAACATCTGTAACTTTGTGTACATTTAGAGAAACAAACAGTATTTATGCAACAAATGAAACAAGTGTAATGTTTGTCGCCTTTGTTAAACTTTTATATGATAGACAACATGCAGAACCACAGCGAAGAGGTTCAACTATTGTATTTATTTCCGTTCCTTCTATACAAGACAGAGAACCACATAGTCATTTATGACTAACATGCTGTACAGGAATATCTACACATGCACTGTGGGTCAGTCACACTATGGTTCACAACAGTAAAATGACTGATTTGCATGTCACCTGCTTCACAGTTTGAAAGTATACACAACCAACATTTATATTGCTGCATTACACACTTTGGACTGGTTTGATGGGAGTGATTTAAGCTTGGTTCTAAACCCCTTTCATGGGTTTAATGGAACATAGAAACGTGTCTTGTTGCAGGTACACAATGAACAGAAAATAAAATATATTTTATTCTACATTTTTATTTCTTCTCTTTAGTGGGTATTGATATTGTAGAACCATGTCAACTAAACGAATGCTTAGTAAATGTAGTGACTGACTGGTCACATAGTGCCTGTGCCTGTTTTTTCTCTTGAAGTCTCGAGCTGGTGATAGCTGGGAAGATTTTTGTAAACAGAAAATGATATCCAAGATTTACACTATAGCTACAACACTGCATTCCCAGAGGAGGATTACACTTGATACATAGATAGACATACGTACATACAGTAGCAGTATTCATTAGAGAAAAATAATATGGTAGTGTAGGTATTGGAATGACATGTAAGCAAAAACAAGGCCTATATAACAAGCAATGCATACAAGTGATTTGTGCATTTTCAGTATGTTTCTACTAAAAAAAAAAGTACAATCAAATAAAATACAAAACAATAGTAAAATAATATTTAGACATCAAATAAGCAAAATATAATTCCACCCTAATGAGAAGAAGCTTTAATTTGGATCAGTTCTGTGTTGTGATCATTGTCAGTTAGCAAAACACTAGTAATAATATTTGGTTCATTTTTACACACTCACACAACAAAAAAATTACAAAAGGAAAAGATTGAGAAAGTGCCACTCTACAACTAGATCTAAACTGATCTGGAATACAGGTAATTGTCTGTCAGTTCATTTTTACTACCATCTCCAATTAACAACTAACCTAATTGTTAAGCTCAATGCAGTGATGTTACAGAGTAAACCATTATTTACTGCTGTTTGTTGAGGGAAGCTGAGTGTAATCTGTCTGTGTTTTACAGGACATGTTCCAGATTTGACTACCACTCTTCTAGCTGAGAAGCAGCAGGAGTACCAGCAGAGGAAACTTACTTTTTATAACTTATATTTAAACTATGAATCTGCCAAAATGTTAAACTGGCAAACTGATTTTTAACGTAGGATGTAGTGCTGAGTTTAGAATGGTACTAGGTTATCTCCTTTGTGGCTGGAGAAGCAGACTGTCTTACCAGCAATAGACAAGGTATCCAGGCCCCACAACTTGAGAGTTTTGTGTTGTAATGGAATCAGCCCTGGGCCTGGGATTGTTCCTTGAGGAACTCTTCCAGGACAGTGATGATGCTGCAGGCTTCAGGCAGGTCGCTGTGCTCCGCCCTGGCATTCTGCAGCAACACATCTCCATTTCCGCAGCCCTGCAGGAACTGGCAGCAGCGGAACAGGGCGTAGTGACTCATCTCTGCCTGCCGCACAAAACGTTTGAGGCTGTTCATGTCCTGGATGGCCTGCGGAGTGAAAGTGATATTTAAAGGAAGAAACAAGTTAAAAAGGGAAGAGATCAGAATGAAAGGAAGAAAAAAAAGGAACTGACCAGAGGAATTACCCACAGTTTCTTAATCTTGTGGGCTAGTGGGACTTTTTAAGGCATATTTTTACATTTGTTTGTTGTTTTTTTTGAAGCATGTAAATATTTGACATTATAGCAATTTTCATCAGGACTATTTAATTCTTCTATGATCAAAAACAAATGCTGTCAGAATAATTTAAAGGTTAATATAGATAAGCTACAGATACAGATATGAATTAAAATTATACACAAAATACAAAAGAACGCTTTACTCAAATTCACATGACAACTTGACAATTACAAAACTGTAACTGCTGGGGTCATTGAAATTTAAAAACTTGAAAACAGGATCCAGAGCTCCAGCTTGAGAAACCTTGTTATAGTATGTCTCAGTGAATATTTTCTCACCTTAAGTTTGAAGTTCTCCAGAATCTGTCTGAGCAGGAAAGGATTACAACGCTCTGAGGCGTTTAGAAATGCCTGAATCCAATCATCACAGAAACGATTGCTGACTGGAGGAGAAAACATCTTTATTAGACTTAATATAGTACAGAGATAAAACATATTTTTCCCCTCCTCAAGTATACGTCATGGAGCACGACTTACCAGTGTTAGAGAATGTGGGTGGACTGGTGGAACAGTCTATTATCAGGTCAGAATGTGTGTCCTCTGAGATAGCCTTACACAGAGAAGCTGTTGTGGTGTCTTGTTGGGACAGCCCTTGCCAACTGGCTGCTTTGATGAACCTGGTACAGAATACAACGGACATTTAACAGCTAAGGAACAGATGGCTAATTACACACTGTGTAGTGTAGTCACGGGGACTGGCACCTAACTCACCTGGACACATCAGCCTTTGTCCTCTCATCTGAATTATTGACCTCCACAAGTGTGTGACTCAAAGCCTGTATACAGAAAGTTTTATGGCTGAAATTGATTGTTTTGGAGAAAATACAGCATACCTATGCACACAATTTGAATGCTAAGAAAATAAATAAACTGGATTGCAGTATTTTAATGCACAGGGTGAATAAGAATTTTAAGGAACAGTTCACCCAAAAACATGGTGATGGTAACTTACCCTCTTACCCATGGTGCAGTCTATGCATCCAGATAGTTATAGTGTATTTTACTGAGGCTTGAAAATAATAATTTATTGATATATTGATATTTATACTTATTGAATGTATCAATTCAATTCAAGTATTGGTAGGGATAATACAAAACATCTAATAGTCTATATCAACATAAAAACAAAAACAACAAACAAACAAACCAGAAAATAAATAAATAATAAAGATATGGTGGCAGTAAGCAGACTATAACTACAAGTGTATTAATCAGAATCAGAATCAGATTTATTGCCAAATATGTTTACACATACAAGGAATTTGTTTTGGTGCGTGGGTGCCAACAAGGGCAGATATATTCAGAAAAGATTTAATAAAACCACTAAATAGAAAATTTACAATAATAATAAAATGAAGAGAAGGGCTGTGCAAAGTGATAAAGTATAAATGTCTATCTGTCTATATGTGTCCTAATGTGTGCGCATGCGCTGGTAAGTGCGTGAAGAACCGATATGGTTGCTCCGCTCGTCTTACTTGCTCTTTTAAATCTTTTTGTTATTTAACTTTGTACTTATGGGTTTTTTTGTTTGGTGTTAACTTGTTGGTGTCGTGGCCTCCACAAATGTGCTGGTGGAGAGGTTTTTGGTGTTT